>QRFJ01005059.1:0-178202 GCA_006176705.1 Cocos nucifera | reverse complement strand
GCCTATAAAAAGTAGACTTTTCTTTGATGCTAGTAGAAATAATTAGAAATGCTCCAAGAAAAATTTTTTTATATTCTAGACTTAACTCTTTATTGAATTTTCTTAATACTTGATTCCTCAATATCTCATAGATTCTCTGATCTGTGTATCAATTTTCTTTTAAAAATGCTTAGTCTAATTCGATTCTTAAGCATAATCAGGTGTCTAAATACTAAATACTAACTTTTTTGAGGACTTAAAATTTTAAAATTTTTATTTTTCTCTCCCCCAACTTAATCGACATTGTCCTCAATGGAGAAGAAAAAAATAAAGGATGTAATAAAAGAACATGGAAGAATACACCTAACTCATATATATTATTTTATTTATTTATTTATTTATATTTTTTGGTTCCAGCACATGCCTTTGAAAATTTGAGCTCTCCCTCCAACTTATTCAAATTATCCTAAAAAGAAAATAAACTAAAAAGATAAATTAGATAAAAACTAAATATTGGGTTGCCTCCCAACAAGCGCTAAGTTTACCGTCTTCAGCCAGACACAATGCAGCTCACTATCCTGTGTCGAATATTGGATTGACAAATTCCAATGGTTTTGGATTGCCAATCTCAGAAAGTTGATTTATTTTTAATCCCATTATTGATATAATTCTTATTAATTTTAGGGATATAATTTTATGATTCCATTCTCAGACCCATGTTTATTAAGAATTTCTCCTATTTGTTCTTCTAAAATGCTCATGAATGGAGTTTTAGGAGTTAAGTTTGATTCAATGGGTGCTGGAATGGTGACTAAAGGCGGTTTTAATTCTGGAGGTAAATTAATGTGATCTTGCTTAAACAACTCCATTGATATTCATTTCATTACATGCCTTTTGATTTTTGTAAGAAGAACCAGCTTCTAGGGTTGAAGGGAATAGGACATTAGGTTTATAAGTCTCGGGTAAATCATCTATTCTCTTTTTCCCTTATTTCTATCTCATTTAAACTTGGAACTAGCATCAGTACTAATTCCTGGCTTGGGTTCTTCTATGTGGTTAGTCTCAGTACTAACCAGTTTCTCTAAATTTTTATTTTGGCTAGCATCAGTACTAGCCTCTCTCACCTGGTCTTGGTATGGGTCCATAAGAATCCTATAGCTTTTAAGTTCAGGAATTACTTTGGTATTCTCAAATTGGGGATTCTTAAGTGAGAACATTAAATTGATAACTTAATCCAGGTGGTTGGTGGACATTAGGTGGGTTGTTTGAAATTGGTAGGTTCGGTAGTTGATCTAGTTCTCTCCTCATGTTAGACTCAACTAATTATCCTATTTGAGCTTCTAGCTCTGGCGATAGATTGCTGTTGAGTTAGAATTAATTGTTGAAGTTGGTTAAATCTATCATCAGCTAGATTGGTCTGTTGAGGAGGTGGGTATGAAGGCTGATTATAATATGATGGCTGGAATAAACTGACTAGGCTGACCATTATTATAGGCATAATTTTGATAATTTTGCTCAAGTGAAATTTGGGTCTGAGCCTGAGTCTGTTGGGATGTCCAAGAAAAATTATGAAGGTTACTCCAATCTGAATTATATGAATTTGAAAATGGGTCATTAATCAATTTGGAGTATCCTTGAGTAGCTTGAACTTGTTCTTGGATAAAATATGAAAACTGTGCAGTCATAGGATATTCACTTACATGATGGGTTGGGCTAGCACAGATTGAATAATCTCCTGATAATTAGAAGATGATGTGAATTATGACCCTAGGGTTAGGAGTTGATCTATTTTCTGAGCAAGAAGGTCAACTTTATCTAATTTTTGGACTATTAGATTCATATTAGCCATTTGATTATTATGTTTAATGTGAATCAACCATTCAATTAAGTTCAACTAAATCAGAAAAAGCGATTTCCTACCATGCATGTATTAGTGTAACCCTAATGTATGGTTCAAAAATTTTTAGAATATTTTTTTTTTTTATTATTATTATTATTATTTTATTATATTAAAAATTAATTTTTTTAATTATTTTTATTTATTTTAATTTTAATTTAAATTTAATTTAATTTAATTATTATTTAATTTTTAGTTATTTAATTTTAATTTTATTTTATTTTATTTTTTTAGAGGAGAAGGAGAAGAAAGAAAGAAAGAGTTCTAAAGAAGAAGAGGTCCTAAGGAGTCCTAGAACTAAGAAGAAAGAGAAGAATTAGGTTTAATTAGATTTAATGTTGGTTAGCAATCAAGTTGGTCAATCAATCCTGACTAAAGGGTTATCCTAGATCTAGACAGCTCCTAACTGCCAAGGTCACCTTCAAGCCCTCCAAGTGTAGGATTAGCCAATCAACTAGCCAGGTAAGTGTAAGGTCGGTGGGAGTCCCCCCGTTGCTTGCCTTAGACACCAATTATGCTTGGCCAGGTAAGCGAACGGAACCAATTAGAAACCACCTTCCTTCGGGCCCAGTCGTCCCTGAACCACTTTCCTAGACACAGTCAAATTGACTTAATCCTAACCCGGTTCAACTCTTAGATTCTTGTCCTATTGAGCTCGAGTTCCTAGGTTGATGTCTAATTGATTTTAAAATTAAAGGCTTAGGTCAATGCAGGATGCTGGTTGGTTGTTTGTGGGCTAAGGAAGGGTGATCAAATCCCCACCTTATCTTGTTTAATTGGGTTGTGCCCTTAATTTGATTTAATATGAATATGCACGAAAAAAAAAATTTCAATCAAAGGATTCTATGCAATTTAAACTAGATGCATGCAACTAATTAATTCTGAAAGGCTTACCTTGCCTCCAGCAATCACCAAAAAAAATAAAAATAAAAATAAAAATAAAAATAATATGATGCATGCTCTAAACAGTTAGGGTTTTCTAATCTTATCATGAGGCTTTTAATTAGATTTTAAATGAATATTTTTTAAATTAATTTAAAAATAAAATAAATAAATAAATAAATAAAAAGAAAAGAGGACTAGGGTTAGGATTGATCTCACCAAAATTAGATGCTTTCTTCATTTTCTTTTTTTTTACAAAATAAATAAAAAAAAATTAGTAAGCAATATTAAAAAAAATATATAATTAATTTATAAAAAAAATCAAAGAATCAAAAAAAAATCTGCCTTCCCCGGCAACGGCGCCAAAAACTTGATAGGTTGCCGAATTATTTTTAATAAATCAAAGAAATCAAAATTAAAAATCAAAAATCTTAACAAATTTTGGTTAGTAATCGTGATCTTAAAATTTATTGAAAATCGTAATAGTAGTGAGTTCGGGTCGAATCCACAGGAAGGTAGTGTTTTTAGATTTGAAATCTTTGATTTTTGAAAAAAAAAGAAGAAGAGTTTTGGATAAAATGTGGAAAATAAAAAGCAAAAATTAAAAGGATGCAGAATTTAAACTTTGGTACTAAGATCTACTAAGATTTAGATTACTTTAATTAAAGAATTAAATACAAAAATAAAATAAAAAATTTTTAGAATTTAAATACATAAAATAAAAAAAGAAAAATAAAAATAAAAGTAAAAATAAAATAAAATTTTTATTAATTAAAATTTTAAAATTTAAATACAAAATTTAAAAGGAAATAAAATAGCCTGATCTCTGATCTTGGATCGGCATTGGCAGAAAGATGGTGTAGAAGCTTGGCTCTTCTTCTCGGCACCCGTTGCTTCGAAGCAGCCTTTAACCCATAGCCTAGCTTCGCCCTGTACCAAAGCTTCACCTTGATCGGAGATATTGATTTCTGATGGCCTGGGGTTCTTTTTATAGAGCTAGGAGGGCTGATATTTTTTCTAAAGGCAATATGGGACTAATAGCCTTTGTAATCATAAAAATACAAAGAAATTTGGATAAAATTTGAATCAAATAGCTCTGATATGACTCTGCTAAATTTGATAAAATCAGCCATTCAACAGGAATCCAACGGTCCAAAAATCATCAAAATCGGATGCAGATAAGCTCAGATCGGGTCGGATTAAATTCTGGCCGTTGGATCGCGCTTGATCGAGGAAATCTGGCCGCAAATCATGCTTCGGGAGTCTTGATCGCCGCCGGCAGCGTTCTGGACCGTCGGATCATTGCCTGGATCGAGCGCTGCCGTCGTGGTGATCCGCGTGATGTTTGTATCTGAATAAAATTCGGAAGCAACCACAGCCGTCCGATCCTGACCGCAAACAACCACATCCGTCCGATCACGCAATAACTGTTCCATGGACCGCGTGGACCGGCCGCACCGCACACCGCAACCAATCAGCGCCGCTGTGTCGGACGAAAAGACAATTACCCTTGTGAGCCGCGATAAATTTCTGTAGACCCTTAAGGGTCTAGGTCCACCACGTGGCAATCTCTGATTCGCCGAATTTGCTGAGCTGGCGGTCCACGCCTGGATCGTGACCGGCTGATGGCTTCAACGGCTGGTCGGCTTGATGGCTCGGCTTGGCTTGGTGGCTCGGCTTGCGGAGCCGGCTGAGCCATTTTCTTTTTTATTTAATTTTTATTTATTTTATATTTTTAAAATATACATTTAGCTCCGTTTTACTTGAAATTTATTTCGTTGTGATCAAAAAATGAGCACTTTCTGAGTCTAACCTTACGATTTTCTTCTGCATCCAGTTGGGTGCTTGACTCTGGTTCTAGTGCTCATCTGTGCACTTCTATGCAGGGTCTTGAGGATAGCAGGAGGCTGAGGGATGGAGACATGATCCTACGCATCGGTAATGGAGCAAGAGTTGCTGCAGTAGCCGTGGGAACATACCCTCTTCGATTACCATCTGGTTTAGACTTAGTTTTGAAAGACTGTTATTATGTGCCTGCAGCTAGCAGGAATTTGATTTCTGTTTCATGCTTAGCACAAGAAGGCTATGTGATTACCTTCTTTAAGGACCATTGTAACATTCTTTATGAAAGAAATAAAATTGCAAATGGTTTCCTTATTAATGGTCTTTATCAGCTACATATTGATGTACCTGTTCTAACTATCGAGCAAAACGTGAATGCCAAACGACCTAGGGATAGTCCAAACGACAGATATCTATGGCACCTGAGATTAGGTCATATAGCAGAAGATAGGATCAACAAATTGGAGAAAAATGGGCTATTGAGTCCATTGACTTCCGAGTCATATCCAACTTGTGAATCTTGTCTTCAAGGCAAAATGACTAAACTCCCTTTTGTTGGACATGGGGAGAGGGCCACAGATCTCCTTGCCCTAGTACATACTGATGTGTGCGGCCCATTTGATGTGCCGGCTAGAGGCAATTTTTGTCTACTTCATTACCTTTACCGATGATCTGTCTAGGTATGGGTATGTGTATCTTATGAGACACAAGTCTGAAGCTTTTGAAAAGTTCAAAGAATTCAGACATGAAGTAGAAAAAACAAACTGGAAAAACCCATTAAGGTTCTTCGATCAGATCGAGGAGGTGAATACCTTAGCCAGGAATTCCTAGACTATCTCAAGGAAAATGGCATAGTCTCTCAATGGACTCCACCAGGAACACCTCAACTCAACGGGGTTTCAGAATGGAGAAATCGGACTCTATTGGATATGGTTCGATCCATGATGAGCTTCACAGACCTCCCTGATTTTCTTTGGGGACACTCATTGTTAACTTCAATTTATCTACTGAATAGGGTTCCCTCTAAAACCGTTCCTACCACACCGTATGAGATATGGCACGGTAAGAAACCAAGTCTGAGTCATCTCAGAATTTGGGGTTGTCCGGCTCATGTCAAAAGACAACAAGCGGACAAGTTAGAGTTTAGGTCCTTCAGAGCTCGATTCATAGGATATCCTAAAGAGTCATTAGGATACTATTTCTACATTCCAGAAGACCACAATGTGATTGTGAGTCGACATGCCATCTTTCTTGAAAAATAGTTTATTCAAGATAGCGGCATTGGAAAATAGATCAAGCTTGATGAGAAAGTCTCACAAGTAGAACGAGCTAAGGACCAATTGGAACCAAATCAGGTTGAGCCAATAAGAACACTACCTCCTCCACCTCGTAGATCGGAAAGAGTTTTCCGTCCCCCTGAAAGATACTTAGGTATTATTTCAGAGGAAGTAGAGGAAAATGTTCCTCGTAGGTAATGGTGCTCATGGTGATGATCCCAAAACCTACAACGAGGCGATATCAGATATCGACTCCGAGAAATGGCTAGAGGCAATGCAGTCAGAAATTGACTCGATGCACTCAAACCAAGTCTGGACCTTGGTAGATCCACCAGAAGGTATAGTACCTATTGGGTGTAAATGGATCTTCAAGAGAAAGATTGGTGCAGATGGGAATGTGGAGACATTCAAGGCTAGACTAGTGGCAAAAGGTTATAGTCAACGCGAAGGCATTGACTATCAGGATACCTTTTCCCCAGTAGGCTATGCTAAAATCCATCCGCACATTGCTTGCCGTTGCAGCCTATTTCGATTATGAAATATGGCAAATGGACGTGAAAACGGCATTCTTAAATGGATATCTTGAGGAAGATATCTATATGGAACAGCCGCTAGGTTTCACATCCAGTGATACTGATCACAAGGTTTGCAAGCTGCAAAGGTCCATATATGGACTTAAGCAAGCATCTCGGAGCTGGAACACTCGTTTCAATGATGTGATCAAAAAGTTTGGTTTCATCAAAAATGAAGAGGAACCATGTGTTTTCAAAAGGGTCAGTGGGAGCGCTGTTGTCTTCCTCGTATTGTACGTGGATGACATCCTCCTTATTGGGAATGATATTCCCATGTTGACATCAGTCAAATGTGGTTGTCCAAGGAATTCTCCATGAAAGACCTAGGTGAAGCATCCTTTATTCTAGGAATTAAGGTCTATAGGGATAGACCGAATAGGATGCTAGGACTTTCACAGAAGATGTACATAGAGAAAGTACTAAAGAGGTTTAGTATGGAAAACTCTAAGAGGGGATTAATACCCTTCAGACATGGTATTCATCTTTCCAAGAAGATGTGCCCCAGCACACCTGAGGAAATAGAACGCATGAGCAAGATCCCTTATGCTTCTGCAATAGGGAGCCTCATGTATGCCATGCTATGTACACGACCTGATATAGCCCATGCTGTGAGTGTCACAAGCAGATATCAGTCAAATCCAGGTGAAGAACACTGGACTTCTGTGAAATGTATCCTTAAGTACTTGAGAAGAACTAAGGATATGATGTTGGTCTTTGGTAACGGAGAACTCCAAGTCCAGGGATACACAGACTCGGATTTCATGTCCGATATAGATGATCGAAAGTCGACATCTGGGAGTCTGTTTGTGTGCAATGGTGGTGCTGTCAGCTGGAAGAGTTCCAAGCATATTGCGCGGAGATACCACCTCATCCGCGATTACCTCGAGAAGGGTTACGTCGAGGTCAAGAGAGTCAACTCCACAGATAATGTGGCAGACCCACTTACAAAGCCGTTGGGCCAGCAGAAGATCGAAGCCCACCTTGAGAAGATGGGACTTAGACTTGTAGCCAATTGGCTTTAGGACAAGTGGGAGATTGTTAGATATATGTGCCCTAGAAGCCATAATTGGCTGACACTTGTAATACACTTCTAGGGGCAAAATTATAATTTTGACTAAAATCAATAAAATGGGTTATTTTCTATCACATATGTGTATTTAGTGTCTGTGATACATCCTTTGAGTTAATGGTAATGATAATTCATATTTTCAAGAGTTGAAAATTTAAGACATGAATAATCATTATTAACTCATAAAATGCTCCCGACCATAGGATCATCACGAGGATGGTGATTGATCCGGAAGGTTGGTGTACAATCGCTTCTCTTTAGTAGATGAGTCTTGAGTCTACGGTGTGGAGACACCGGAGCGAGAGTACAGGTACTCGTTAGAGAACGAGGGCACTGAGCGTGACCACCTCGAGTAGTCATTAGGGAGTCTACCTTCTCGTCAATGACTGACTCGATGCTGCAGTAGTGTGTCTGGTTCTTTGACCTGAGGTGCATCGGCAGTTCACCTTGAGGGTGTTATAGTTTGACTACACCATTACTCGGTCTCCTAGCCATATGGAACCCTGAGGTGTATGTTGGCTATAGCATGTTCATTGTAGGAACTGGATTGCATCAAGATGGAATCTATCTACCTCGGTGGTAGAGGAGCAGCCCTATGATGATCATGAGAATCAAGTCCAGAAGTCCATGGCCATGGTAGAGTGAAATAATAGAAAGAGTTTCTATTTAGATTTTCACATTGGACTCGAATCGAATGATTACATCATATGACAGAGACTAGGGTTTGACGAGTTCACCTTAACCCTAATCTGATCGGGGCTCAAGATAGAAGAACTTAATCACACAGGTAGCTGCACCAAGAGGTTCGCATTCAGCTCTGATGGGTTGCCACCATATACTGCTAGGTGTCACTGGTGGATTTTGGGAGCAATTAGAATGATTTAGATGATCGATCATTCTAGCTGTTCGAATCAGAAGAGTTCTGATCCATCGAAAGGAGTTTCGATGATGTCGATGATAGAGATCATGACATATCCCATTACCATACAGAACTGAACCTAACTGGGTCACACAAACAAGGGTTTGAATCTGGTGATCATCAATTGAACTGATCTAGTTCAATTGATCTGAATGAGATTCAATTAGGTTCAAGGAAATCGTGCTAGCACTCGATTGAACCTAACGTTCTTCTTTTGCTATCATAAATAAGTTGTCCTGTCTGAGCCAAAGGAGTTTGTGCTCAATCAGAGGCCTTCATATGGTCTGACTGGAGGTTGTCCAAGTCAGAAAAGGTTGTCTTATTTTGTAAGACATTACCTGCCATTTTTGGTCACCTGCCATTTCTTGTTCTTTGACTTTGGTCAAAAGTCTACCTTTGACTGGTCAAACGTTGACCATTGACACTTTGACTTTTGACCACATGTCATGCACCTATTGGAGAGCTGGTGGGGGCCTGTCCCCCTGCCAGAACCTGGCAAGGAGAAGGGCGCACGCCACCCTAGGCGTGTGCCCAAGTTGGAGGCGCCTAGGAGTCCTTGTTGGACAAGGACTCCATCTCCTTTTTGGATTCCAATTAGAGTTCTTCTAAGAACCAACTTTGACTGGTCTTAGGCACCCTCTAAGGAGGAATCCAGGGGACTCTATTCCCACCAATCAGATTTAGATCTGATTTCACAAAGGGTTGTGATTGGTTGGGAAGAAGAGGAGTTGGATCACAGCTAGTCTATAAATAAGACCCTGTATCCCAACTCAGATTATGAGAAATTGAGATATGATTGAGATCATAATTTCTCCATGCCCCAAGGCTGCCTCTCCCCTCCTTCCTCCATGCCAAGTCTCTTCTCCCCTTGCTCTCCACGTCCAAAAGGAGTTTTGGACCTTGGTTGGTGCGATTCCAGATCAAAGAAAGGCGATCAAAAGCTAAGAAGGCTGCGCTGCTGCAAAGGACGACTGCTGATCTTCAAAAGAGTTTTGAAGATCCTCCAGATCAGATCCAGATCTGAATTTTTGGAGATGTGATAGAGAAGAAGAGGATCTCCAGATCCAACCCGAGTGGATACCGGTAGAGGCCAGGCGCTTGCGTGGCTAGATCCAGAACCTTCCGCTGCAAACAGGATCATCAACAGGGTAATAGGATTACCCAGATCAGGTAAATTAAATTTGATTTAATTTATCTTTTAATTTTATTTTATTAAAATAATAAGAATCAGATCTGAAACATATCAAGATCTGATTGGATCAAGAGAAAAATTTTTGAAATATATCTCTTGATCTGATCAGATCTGAACGAACCTGGACCGAGAAATCAGGATTTCCCTTCACCTATGAATCGAGCGACGAACAATCCCAAATTCTCTCAGACTTAGTTTCTTACCATGCCATATCTCATAAGGTATGATAGGAATAATTTTAGAAGGAACCCTACTCAGTAAATATATAGCAGTTAACAAACTGTATCCCCAAAGAAAATCAGGAAGGTTTATGAAGCTCATCATGGATCGGACTATATCTAATAGAATTTGGTTCCTCCATTCTGAAATTTCATTGAGTTGAGGTATATCAGGTAGAGTCCATTGAGAAACTATGCCATTCTACTTGAGATAGTCTAGAAATTTTTGACTAAGATATTCACCTTCTCGATCTGATTGGAGAATCTTAATGGATTTTCTAATTTGCTTTTCTACTTTATGTTTGAATTTTTTAAACTTTTCAAAGGCTTCAGACTTGTATCTCATAAGATACATATATCCATACCGAGATAAATCATCAATGAAGGTTATGAAGTAGACAAAATTGTCTCTAGCCGATACATCAAATGGGCCGCGCACATCAATATGTACTAGAGCAAGTAAATCCGTGGCCCTTTCCCTATGTCCTACAAAAGGGAGTTTAGTCATTTTGCCATGAAGACATGATTCATAAATTGGATATGACTCGGAAGTCAATGGACTCAATAGCCCGATTTTTTCTAATTTGTTAACCCTATCTTCTGCTATATGACCTGGTCTAAGATGCCATAGATACCTATCGTTTGGACTATCCCTGGGTCATTTTGATTTTATGGCACTCACATTTTTCTTGATATTAAAAATAGATACATCAATATGTAACTGGTAAAGACCATTAATAAGAAAACCACTTGCAATTTTATTTTTTTCATAAAGAATGTTACAATGGTCCTTAAGAAAACTAATTACATGGCCTTCTAGTGCTAAACATGAAATAGAAATCAAATTTCTGCTTGCTGCAGGCACATAATAACAATCCTTAAGTACTAAATCTAAACCAGATGGTAGTCGAAGAGGGTAGGTTCCCACAACCATGACAGCAATCCTTGCTCCATTTCCAACGCGTAGGATCATCTCATCATCCCTCAGCCTCCTACTATTCTCAAGATCCTGTATGGAAGTGCACAAATAAGCACTAGAATCAGAGTCAAGCACCCAACTAGATGTAGAAGAAATTGTAAGGTTAGATTCAATAACGAGCATACCTCCAGAAGGATCTGCCTCCTTCTTATTCTTCAGGGTGGCTAAGTATGTAGGGCAGTTCTGCTTCCAGTGGCCGTCAGTGTTGCAATGAAAACACTTTTCTTTATCAGCAGCCTTCTTCTTTAGCTCTACCTTCTTTTTTTTCCTCCTTCCACCTTCTGCCTTTTCACAAACTTCTTCTTCTTTCCAAAAGACTTTCTCTTGGAAGAAGTCCGTTCCATAGTAAATACCGAGCCTTTAGAATCTTTCATTGAAAGTTCAATAGTAACCAACATGTTCATAAGCTTGGCCAGAGTATTTTGAAGTTTATGCATATGGTAGTTCATGATGAACTACCCATATGCATCAGTCAAGGATTGCAGAATCATGTCATTCTGTAGATCCAGGTCCAACTTTACTTCGAGCTTCTCATGCTCTTCTAAGTTCTTGATCATCTTCAGACAATGATTTTGGACTGACTGTCCATCACGCATTTTAGCCTTGAATAGTCATTTAGTGATCTTATATTTGGCTGCGTGACTCTATTCACCAAACATCTCTTGCAGGTGAGCTAACATTTGGTGGGCAGTCTTGATATCTTCTTGTTGGCACTGAAGCTCATCAGACATCGAGCCCAATATGTAGTATCTGGTCTTGTTATCTTCGTCTGTCCACTTGTCAAGAGATGATCTCTGTTCAATTGATGGATAACCTGGTAAGGTGGGGGGATCCTAGTCCAACACATGAGTTAACTTCTCAGAATCTAAAATGATTTTGAAGTTTTGGAGCCAATCCTTATAATTAGGTCTGGTCAGTCTATGGGTGTCCAGGATACGTACTAGTGGATTGGATGCAGACATTTTGCTTTTTCTATAGAAAGTCAAAGTTTCTAGTTAGATATTGTAATTAAGACTTGACCAATTTATTTAGAAGTTTAATTTTTAAATAAATTAGCTTTTACTATTTTTTCGGATTCCTATACTCCCTCTGTAGAGATGTGAAAATCTCCACGATTATAGATTTCTAATAGGTGGTGCAGTCCCACCAATTGACTCATCACCTCACCTAACAGTTATTGGTGATGGGTTAGCCAATGAGTGGATAACTCTTGTCCAATAATGTTCTAATCATGGTGCACCCAAACTTGATCTCTAATTCATGAATCTCATTGTGCCTGGAATATTGATCCACTTCTTAGTTAAGTCAGACCCACCATTTGCACAGATTGAATTCCTAATTGGATCTCTAATCGTATCCAAAATATTGACCCAATTTATCCTCCAACCCATGGCATCCAATGCCTAATAGACATGATTGCATCTTTCCGATACAACTGAACCACTATGACCAATCGAGAACAATCAACTCTAGGACGGGCCCACATATCTACAATGATGGAAGACCTTGGACTTAATCTTTTCTTAAAAAGATTTGATTTAGGTCTCTTTAAATTTGACTTACAATAGCCATAATAATTATGACTAACCTAGTGGCATGGGTTAGTTCGAATTATTAACCACCTTAGATCAGGACTGGGTCGACAAATATGGTCAGGTAAGTGAGACCGATGGAAGGGATATGCCATTAATTCGATAAGAATGCATTTGAGTCGAGTAGCTCTTAATTAAAAATTAGTCGATCGTATCTGCCAGACTTATCTTAGACATCAAATTATTGAGTCAGAACCAATCAAGTTAGCCTACAATCCAGAGTCTAACCACTGAGCCTAATTAGGTCTTAGCTTGATCGATCACTCATGTGATTCGATCTTGACCCAGACTTAATCCTATTAGGCTGGTCAATTTAAGCACTCTTGATCCCATCTAACCAACTCTTGATTCAGGTTTGATCAACCGCTAGACCTAATTGAGCTACCCAAGCTCGAACCCAATTTTATGAATATATCTTAAATCTAAAAATTCTTAATTTTTAGATTTAACATATTTTATAATCTTAATTCTTAATTAAGTTTAGGGTTCACAAACAAAATATATAAATAAAATCGTAGGATTTTAGGATCTAGGGTTTTGCAGAAAATAAATTTTAGATTTTTGATTAAGGACGAATGCGCAGCACCCCTACATATCATAAGAACACTCCATCGAATGAAAGGAGAGGAAATTTAAATCCTACTTTATTCTTATGACTAGACGGCCAAGGAGAATGCCTTAATCAAAAATATGAAAACTACAAAACTAGTTAGATCTATATCATATATAAAAAATTGATCTAACTATAAACATGTTTTGCATACATCCTCATGTATCATATCATGCATGTTTTTAGATCTAAATTATTTCATAATCATCTAAAAAATTAAATTTAAATTGATCATATCAAATTAAAATCTATTCTAGATAATTATGTAGAACTATTCTACAACTAGTCTAAACATGCATTCATTATATCTCATATGAATAAAAATTAAATAACTTTATTTTTAATTTTTTAGATCTCATTATAATATTGATAACATCAAGAAATAGTAGAAAAATAGATCTAAAAAATTATAACTAATCAAATTAAATTATGATCATGCTAGACTATACATAGAATAATTCTATTCTATAACTAGCCATGCATCTTGTACAACTTAGATCTAAATTATTTAATTTTTTTAATTTTTAATTTTAGATCTAATTACATCTAATGGAATATCTAAAATCATCAAATTATCGAATCAAAATTAAAATAAAATCAGATCTAATGAAAAATGCAACCTGGCTCTGATACCATTTGAAGAAAAAATCTAGTTTTTCGGGTTAGGTTTGTTCATATCTGATTGGATCAAGAGAGATATTTTAAAAAATTTTCTTTTAATCTAGATCAGATCTGAGACTTTTTAAATTTAATATTATTAATCTAATAAAATAAAATAAATAATTACATCTAATTTAATTTTATCTTATTGCGGGTAATCTGATTATCCTGTGATGATCCTGATGTCTGCCTGAGGTTCTGAATCTAGCCACGCAAGTGCCTGACCTCTACCAGTATCCATGCAAGTAAGATCTAGAGATCTCCTTCTTCTTTATCATTTCTCTAAAAATTAGATTTGGATCTGATTTTGAAGATTTCAAAACTCCTTTTGAAGATGTGAGTTGTCTCTTGCAGCAGTGCTGCCTTCTTCCTTTTTCTGTCGCCTTTCTCTTGCTTGGATCGCACCAAACTTATGCCCAAAAATTCTTGGGCATGGATAGGAGAGAGAACACCTGAAGGTGGCATGGAGGAGGAAGAGGGGCAACCTTGTGGCATGGATAATGGGTCAAGCATCTTTGATCTTGATGTAGATAGGATTTTTATAGACCCTGTTGCGCCATGCAGTACCACATCATCTCAGCTAATCATGGCTTTCTATGCAATCAGATCTAAATCTGATTGGTGGAATGATATCATCTAATCTAATTAGATGAGAGCCCCTCTGAATCATCCTTAGATGGCGCCAAGACTAGATCAAAGTAGTCTTCTAGGCGCCATCCAAGTAGAATCCCTGAAGCAACTGGAGTCACATTTGTACGGGACTCTAGATGCTTTATCCATGGGCACATGCCTCCCTAGGTGTGCACCCCTTATCCATCTACTTTTTAGCAGGTGGACTAGTCCAAGAAATCTCTCCTATGATGGCTTGACACATGGGCAGATGTCTAAGTGTCAAAGATCAACATTTGACCAAATGTCCGAAACAAGATTTAGCAGGTGATGGAAAATGGTAGGTATTATCTCAAATTTATCTCATAAATTAAGACAACTCTTTTCTGACCTGGACAAGCTCCAGTCAGAACAAGTAAAGGTATCTGAGTGAGCCCAGACACATTTGGCTCAGTCGAGACAAACTTTAATGATAATTAAAGGAGAACATTAGGCTCAATCATATGCCAGCATGATTTTTTTGAATCTAATTGAATCTAATTCAAATTAATTAAACTGGATTAGTCTAATTGATGAAACCCTTATTTGTGTGATCCAGTTAGGTTCAGTTTTGTATGGTAATGAGATATGTTGCGATCTCTATCATCGACATCATCGAAACATCTTCTGATGGATCAAAATTTTTTTGATTTAGATAACTAGTATGATTGATCATCTAAATTATTCTAATTGTTCTCAAAATCCACCAATGACACCTAGCAGCATATGGTGGCAATCCATCAAAACTGAAAATGAACCTCTAGGTATAGTTACCTGTATGATTAAGTTCTTCTATCTTGAGCTCCGACTTGATTGGGGTTAAGGTAATCTCATCAAACCCTAATATCCGTCATATGATTAATCATTCGATTCAAGTCCAATGTGAAAAATCTTAGTAGAAACTCTTTCTATTATTTCACTCTACCATGGCCATGGGCTTATGGACTTGATTCTCATGATCATCATAGGGCTACTCCTCATCTATCGAGGTAGATAGATTTTCTATTGGTGCAATCCAATTCCTACAATGAACATGCTATAGCCAATTTACACCTCAAGGTTTTGAAAGGCTATGAGACTGAGTCATGGTGTAGTCAAACTATAACACCCTCAAGATGAATTGTCGATGCACCTTAGGTCAAAGAACTAGACACACAACTATAGCTTCGAGCTAGTCATCAATGAGAAGGTAGACTTTCTAATGACTGCTCGAGGTGGTCACGCTCAGTGCCCTCATTCTCTAATAAGTACCTATACTCTCGCTCTATTATCTCAACACCATAGACTTAAGACTCATCTACTATAAAGAAGCAATTGTACACCAACCTTACGAATCAATCATCATCCTCATGATGATCCTACGGTCAGAAGCATTTTATGGGTTAATAATGAAAATTCATATCTTAAATTTTCAACTCTTGAGAATAAGAACCATCATTGCCATTAACTCAAGGGATGTATCACAGACACTAAATACACATTACAATAAAAAATAATTTATTTTATTATTTATAATCAAAATTATAATTTTATCTTTAGAAGTGTATAATAAGTGTCAGCCAATTCTGGCTTCTAGGGCACACATATCTAACAACACTCCTATGGGATCCTAAGAAAGCTTGAACCTCGTGAAACCAAACATCTTATGTTCTATATGAAAATAAATTGTACAAGAGATCATATTCTTTACCCCTCCTCAAATGTCTTCGGTCTTTTGAAGCCAATTATGCTCTAAGGAAAGTTCAAGAAGGAATTTATGAAAATCACCTAGGGACCAGATCTCTATCTTACAAACTACTTCGATAAGGATACTACTGGCCGACTATGCAATAAGATGCCACTGATTATGTAAAAAGATGTGATCGATGTTAGAGAAATGCCAATATTCAAAGAAAATTGGCTTCTCAACTCACACCCCTAAGCGCTCCTTGGCCATTCGCACAGTGGGGGATGGACATACTTGGATCCTTTTTCGTGGTATTTGGATAGCGAAAATTTCTTATAGTGGCCAAAAATTACTTTAGCAAGTGGGTTGAGGCCAAACCCCTGGTTAAAATTACTGAAGCTAAAGTGCAAGACTTCATCTAAAAGTTGATAGTCTACAGGTTCGGCCTACCTCAGACTCTTATTATTGATAATGGATGATAGTTCACAGGGGCAAGATTTGTCGAGTTTTGTGAAGACTTGAACATCTTCCATCATTTTACATCAGTAGCTCACCCATAAGCAAATGGTAAGGTCAAGATAACCAACAAAACCCTATGTCAAGGGATAAAAATAAGGCTTGAAAGGGTGAAAGGAACATGGATGGATGAACTTTATCATGTGCTCAGGCTTATAGAACCACCCAATGGTTACCAATTGGAGAAACCCCCTTTGCATTGGCCTTTAGGATAGAGGAGGTAATCCCAATCGAACTTGAACTTCCTTCAGCATGAGTCGAAGCCTTTAATGAATAGAATAACTTGTAGGATCTTAGGGCAATTCTTGATTTATTGGAAAAAAAGTAGGAGAAGGCCCAAATCAGGATGGCAGTTTATAGGCAAAGGGTGTGAGGATTGGTGATACTCTCAAGCCTTAAAAGGCCACAAAAAAAGTCAGAGTGTTAACTCCGAGAGACTAGAATAGGTATGAACCTAGGGCTAGGATAAGAGTGGTCCTAGGGTGGAGGCGGTGTGTAGCCCTCCATGAGCTTGAGATTCAGGTGTTAAGGATCTTGAGGGGCTTGGTTGGTGCTTCGAAGATCTAGGACACAAGATAGAGTAAGAAACCAAAGACTGAGGATCAAGACTGCAGAGAAGGAGCTTTTCTATAGGTTAGCTGACTCAGTTTGAAACTGGATCGACTAAGTCTCAGTAGATAGATCAAACAGAGAGATGCGCATTTGAAACTGCAGGCATGGTATATAATTGGATCAGCTCAGTCTAAAACTGAGCTGACCCAGTCTCAAATTAGCTGGCTTCATGCTAAGATTGAGTCAGCTCAGTGCACGGGTAGTGTTACGCAATGATCTATTTGGGGCTAAGATAGGGACTTATCCTAGGGGTCTTATGGCCTGATTTAAGAGATCTTAAGGGGGCTAACTTATGTATGAGTCAGGTTTAAATCTAGAGGATGAGAGCATGAAAGACATTGGTGTACATGGGCTCGATGAGTGCTTTTATGTATTGGGTTAGCCAGAGGAGTTTTTAGTTGGGTCTAATGTCTATGTATAAATACATAGGTTGTATTAGGATTTTCATTGGTGCAATCAATATAGATCTTTTCTCCCTCAATCTTTCTTCTCTCTTCTCTCTAGTGCTGTTGTCCTAGGTTCTTAAAGAAGCCCTAGAGAGAGAGGGTACCTTCCTCAAGCCCAAGGAGGGAGGCGCTTTGAGGGAGGTGCCCCAGCATAGATCTAGGTGGTGGATCTATGGTATACTGTCTTAGAAAATATCAAAGATCTCCTATAGTCCTCACTAAAAATCTTGGATTTTTCGTAATATGGTATCAAAGCAGTACCATGGAACAATAATTGGTATCAGAGCTAGGTGATGCCATAGTGATGTGACAACATTTGGTATCAGAGCTTGATAGTGCATGAAAGAGAAGAAGAAGTCATACAAGATGAAATCAGGAATCTGCGCAAGTATTCTATGGTATGTCTCAGATCTACCTTTATTATTGCTGTGGTTTAGCCAATCGGAAGCAACGAGTTGAAAGTGGAGGCTGAGAGGATTAAAAAGAAGGAATTTTTTCTAGGGTGGAAGGTTTGGGTGCATGATTTGCTGGTTGATCTTGGTGGAAAGACTGGGACATATGATGGATGATAGGTAGGGAGCGTTGGAGTGCTACAGTAGCACTTTCCTGGAGATGTTGGGCTGAGAGAGGCTCGATGGTGTAGCAGTCGAGGGAGGTATCTCAGCAGAGAGCATTAGGGTTCTCTAGGAAGATGAACAGTGTGGGGCTATTTAACGGTTGAAGAGAGAATTTCTAAGAAATAATGATCGAAGGAAGGCTGAAGAAGCGGCTATACGTCCTTTGGTGGCAGGAAGGCGGGAAAGTAGTTGAGGATGTATTCAGTAGTTTGATCAGAGCATGAATTTATGGAGCCTTGAAGATGATGGAGATGGATGATCCATAAAAATCCAGTAGATTATGGTTGAACGGTTGTAAAGCAGTGTAGAGACTAGGCAGAGAGTGCTGGAGTATTGCAGTAGTGCTATCCTAGAGGCACAAGAGTTGAGAGAGGCTCAGTGGTGCAGCAGTCGAGAGAGGTATCTCAGCAGAGAGTGTTAGGAGCATCTCAGGAAGACCTGGAGCAGGTCTCATGGAGAGCTAGGAGGTCTCAGGAAGCACCAGGAGCATCAAGCAGCCAGGAGTATCTTGGATCAGGTTTCTTCTACAGGAGCACCAAGGAGAGTTATGGTTCAGGTGGAGGATGGTTTATGTGCAGCAAGAGAGGATCCAGATACCTATGAGAAGGTAGTGTTGAGATGAGACAGGAAGCACTGGAGTGCTATAGTAGTGCTTTTCTAGAGGCATGGGGTAGAGAGAGACTTCATGGTGTAGCAACCGAGGAAGGTATCACAGTAGAGAGTGTCAGGAGTATCTCAAGGAGACTGAAAGTAGGTCTCAAGAAGAGCCAGGTAGTCTCAGGAGCCTCAAGATGAGATAGATGGGTCTGAGCCTAGGATAAGATTTGAGCTATAGTTCCTCCAGATGCAACTGAAGTGATGGTTGATGCAGGGGCAAAAAAGAAGAAGTGCTAGGATGCAATTTCCTAGGATTCAGTCATTGAATTTAGAAGAGTTGGATGAGCTCTTAGGTTTTGAAGATGCCCATGGGTTGTGGAGGTATCTGATGTGAGGATTGATGGTGCTCCCAAGCCTTAGAAGGCCACGAGAGGAGCCAGGGTGTTGGCTCTAGGGATTCCATGGTCTTGGTTGGTGCTTCGGAGACCTACGATTCAAGGTGGAGAAAGAAATCAAAGTCAAAAAATCAAGACTATAGAAAAGGATCATTTTTGTAGGTTAGCCAGCTCAGTCTAAAATTTGATCAGCTAAATTTCAGAGGATAGGCCAAATAGAGAAGAGCGCATTCGGAACTGCAGCATGACATGCAACTAGGTCAGCTCAGTTTTAGACTGAGCCGACTCAGTCTGCAGACAGAACTACGCAAGGGTCTATTTGGGGCTAGGATAGGGACTTATCCTAGGAATCTTATGGCCTAGTTTGAGAGATCTTAAGGGGGCTAACTCATGTATGGGTCGGACTTAGATCCAGAGGATGAGAAAATGGGAGACATGGGTGTACATGGGCTCGATGAGTGCTTTCATATATTAGGTTAGCCAGGAGAGTTTTTGGTCAGGCCTAATAGCTATGTATAAATACATAGGTTGTATTAGGATTTGAAAAAAATGAAAAAGCAATACAGATCTTTTCTCCCTTCAACCTCTCTTCTCTCTAAAGTAGTTGCCCTAGGTTCCTGAAGAAGCCCTAGAGATAGGGGGGCCTCCCTCAAACCTAAGTAGGAAGGTGCCTCAGCATAGATCTAGGTGATGGATCTATGATATGCTGCCTTAGAGAACGTCAAAGGTCTCCTATGGTCCACGCTAAAGATCAGGAGCTTCCGCAACATGAAATCAGAGCTAGGTGATGCCAAGATGATGCACCAATAATTAGTATCAAAGCGATACCAGGATCTTACAATTGGTATCGAAGAGATATCAGGATCTTATAATTGGTATCAGAGCCTGATGGTGCGTGGAAGTGAAGAAAAAGTCATACAAGATGAAATCAGGAATTTACATGAGTATTCCATGGTATGTCTCAGATCTACCTTTGTTATTGAAGAAAAATCCTGATTTCTCGGATCAGATTTGTTCAGATTTGATTGGATCAAGAGATATATTTCAAAATTTTTTTCTTTGATTCGAATCCAATCTAGGATATTTTAGATCTAATTTTCATTATTTTAATAATCAAAATAAAATATAGATAAATTAAATCAGATTTAATTTACCTCAATGTAGGGTAATCCTATTACCCGTTGATGATCCTATAAGCAGCGGAAGGTTCTGGATCTAGCCATGCAAGTGTCTAGCCTCTATCAGTATCCACTCGAGCTGGATCTAGAGATCCTCTTCTTCTCTATCATATCTCCAAAAATCAAATCTGAATCTGATTTGGAGGATCTTTAAAATAGCTTTCGAAGATCAGCAATTGTCTTTTGTAGCAGCGCAGCCTTCTACCTTTCTGTCACCTTTCTCTCATCTAGATTGCACCAACTGAGATCCCAAACTTCTTTGGGCATGAAGAGGAGAGGGAGAAGATGAACTTGGCATGGAGGAGGAAGAGAGAGGCAGCCTTGGGGCATGGGAATTGTGTTTTTTTTTTGAGTTGGGCATAGGGTCTTATTTATAGACTATGCGTGATCCAACTCCTCTTCTTCCTAACCAATCACAATCCTTTGTGAAATCAAATCTAAATCTGATTGGTGGGAATAGAGTCCCTTGGATTTATCCTTAGATGGTGCCTAAGACCAATTAAAGTTGGTTCTTAGGAGGAGTCTAATCGAAATCCAAAAAGGAGATGGAGTCCCTGTCCAACAGGGACTCCTGGGCGCCTCTTGCTTGGGTGCATGCCAAGGGTGGCGTGCGCCCTCCTTCTTGCCAGTTTCTAGCAGGAGGACAAGCTCCCACCAGCTCTCCAATAGGTATGTGACATGTGGACAGAAGTCAAAGTGTCAATAGTCAACATTTGACAAGTCAAAGGTCAACCTTTGAACAAAGTCAAAGGATGAGAAATGGTAGGTGACCAAAAATGGTAGGTATTGTCTTACAAAATAAGACAATCCTTTTCTGACCTGGACAGGCTCCAGTCAGACCAAGTAAAGGCCTTTGATCGAGCACAAATTCCTTTGGCTCAATCAGGACAACTATTTATGATTGTAAAAGGAACGTTAGGTTCAATCGAGTGCTAGCACGATTTCCTTGAACCTAATTGAATCTCATTCATATCAATTGAATTGGTTCAGTTCAATTGATGATCACCAGATTTAAATCTTTATTTGTGTGACCCAGTTAGGTTCAGTTCTGTATGGTAATGGGATATGTCATGATCTCTATCATTGACATCATCAAAACTCCTTTCGATGGATCAGAACTCTTCTGATTTGAACCGCTAGAATGATCGATCATCTAAATCATTCTAATTGCTCCCAAAATCCACCAGTGACACCTAGCAGTATATGGTGGCAACCCATCAGAGCTGAATGCGAACCTCTTGGTGCAGCTACTTATGTGATTAAGTTCTTCTATCTTGAGCCCTGATTAGATTAGGGTTAAGGTGAACTCGTCAAACCCTAGTTTCTATCATATGATGTAATCAATCAATTCAAGTTCGATGTGAAAACCTAAATAGAAACTCTTTCTATTATTTCACTCTGCCATGGCTATGGGCTTCTGGACTTGATTCTCACGATCATCATAAGGCTGCTCCTCTACCACTGAGGTAGATAGATTCCATCTTGATGCAATCCAGTTCCTACAATGAACATGATATAGCCAACATACATCTCAGAGTTCGGAATGGCTAGGAGACCGAGTTATGGTGTAGTCAAACTATAATACCCTTAAGGTGAACTACCGATGCACCTTAGGTCAAAGAACCAGACACACCACTGCAGCATCGAGTTAGTCATTGACGAGAAGGTAGACTTCCTAATGACTACTCGAGGTGGTCACGCTCAGTGCCCTCGTTCTCTAACGAGTGTCTGTACTTTCATTCTGGTGTCTCCACACCATAGACTCAAGACTCATCTACTAAAGAGAAGCGATTGTACACCAATCTTTCGGATCGATCACCATCCTCGTGATGATCCTATGATCGGGAGCATTTTATGAGTTAATAATGATTATTCATGTTTTAAATTTTCAACTCTTGAAAATATGAATTATCATTATCATTAACTCAAAGGATGTATCACAGACACTAAATACACATATGTGATAGAAAATAATCCATTTTATTGATTATAATCAAAATTATAATTTTGCCCCTAGAAGTGTATTACAAGTGTCAGCCAATTCTGGCTTCTAGGGCACATATATCTAATAGTTATTGCTATGGTTTGGCCAACTAGGAGCAGTAGGTTGAAGGTGAAGGTTGAGAGGATTAATGGAAAGGATTTTTTTCAGGACGGAAGGTTTGTGTGCATGATTTGCTGGTCGATCTTGGTGGAAAAATTGAGGTGTATGACGGTAGACAAGGCAGGGAGCGTTGGAGTGCTGCAATAGTGCTTTCCTGATGATGCAGGGTTGAGAGAGACTCGACGATGCAGCAGTTGGGGAAGGTATCTCAACAGAGAGCATTAGGGTTCTCTAGAAAGTTGGATAGTGTGGAGCTGTTGAAGAGAGATTTTTCAAAGGGTAATGGTCGAAGGAAGGCTGAAGAAGCGACTATACGTCCTTCAATTGCAGGAAAGCAGAGAAGTAGTTGAAGATATATTCAGTGGTTCAACCAGAGCATGGATTTACGGAGCCTTGAGGATGATGGAGATGGATGATTCATGAAGGTCCAGTAGGTTAGGGCTGGGCGGCTGTAGAGCGGTGCAGAGACAAGTCAGGGAGCGCTGGAGTGCTGCAGGAGCGCTACCCTAGAGGCACAGGGACTGAGAGAGGCTCGGTGGTGTAGCAGCCGAGGGAGGTATCTCAGTAGTGAGTGTCAGGGGCATCTCAGTGAGATCAGAAGTAGGTCTTAGGGAGCGCTAGGAGGTTTCAGGCTGTCGGGAGTGTCCTGAATTAGGTTTCTTCTATAGGAGCACCAAGAAGAGTCATAGTTCAGTGGAGGATAGTTTATGTACAGCAAGAGAGGATCCAGATATCTGTGAGGAGGCAGTGTTGAGATGAGTCAGGGAGCGCTGGAGTGCTGCAGGAGTGCTACCCTGGAGACACGGGGTCGAGAGAGGCTCGACGGTATAGTAGCCGAGGGAGGTATCTTAGCAGAGAGTATCAAGAGGCATCTTAGGGAGACCGGGGGTAGGTCTCAAGGAGAACCATGGAGTCTCGAAAGCTTTAGGATGATATAGGTGGGTTTGAGCCTAGGACAGGGTTTAAGCTGTAGTTCCTTCGAGTGTAACTGAAGGGATGGCTGGTGCAGGGGCAGAAGAGAAGAAAGCTAGGGTGGAATTCTAATAAGCACCATAAATTTATCAATAAAAATATTAATTTATCAATTAATTTATATTAATTTTTAAGAATTAATGATTAATTTATGTATAATTTTTGAGAAAGTAATATTTTTATTAATTAAAAAATTAATTAAAAAATAATAAAAATTAAAAAATAAAATTTTATTATTAATGGAAAGAGCTCATTTTTTTGATCATAATGAAATAAGTTTGAAGCAAAATGAAGCTAAAACGAAGAAGATATGAATTTCTAAAGAAATAAAATAAATAAAAATTAAATAAAAAAATAAAATGGCTCAGCCGGCTCCACAAGCCAAGCCACCAAGCCAAGCCAAGCCGTCAAAGCTGACTCAATTATAGAAGCCACCAGCCAGTTCATGATCTAGGCATGGACTGCCAGCTCAGCAGACATCGGCGAATCATGGTGCGACACGTGGTGGACCTAGACCCTTAAAGGGTTCATAGAAAATTCATCGCGATCTACAGGGTAAAAAGGTAATTTTGCATCAAAGCAGTGAGCACTGATTGGTTGTGGTGTACGGTGCAACCGGTCCATGCGGTCCATGGGAGCAGTAATTGCACGATCGGACGGCTGCGGTAGCTTGCGGTCAAGATCGAACGACTATGGTTATTTTCGGATTTGATTCAGCTTCAAACTTTATACGGATTGCCACCCAATGGCAGCGCTCGATCCAGGGGATGATCCGATGGTCCAGAATGCTCCCGATGGTGATCAGGACTTTCGACGCATGATCAACGGCCAGATTTCCTCCATCAATGTATGATTGGACGACCAGAATTTAATCTGACCTGATTTGGACTGATACACATCCAATTTTGATGATTTTTGGATCGTTGGATTCCAATTGATGGCCAAATTTCATCTAGAGCAATAGAATTCATCCAGAACTCCTTTTAATCTAATTTTCATCCAAATTTTTTCATATTTTGATGATCAAAGAACTCCTTAGTCCCACATTGCCCAGAAGAAAACTCTCCAACCCTCCTAGCTCTATAAAAAAGATCCTAGGCCTCTAGAAATCAACATCTTCAATCAAGGTAAAGCTTTGGTATAGGAGGAAGCTAGGCTATGGGTTAATGGCTGCTTCGAGGCAACTGGTGCCGAAAGAAAAAGCTGGGCTTCTACACCATCTTTCCATCCATGCCGATCCAAGATCAGAGATCAGGCTATTTTATTTTATTTTATTTTATTTTTAAATTTTATGTATTTAAATTTTAAAATTTTAATTAATACAAATTTTATTTTATGTTCTTTAAAATTATGCTCTTTATTTTTATTATAATTTAATTTTTACACTTTAATTATTGCTTTTTATTTTATTACAAGTAGATGCTAAAATCTAACTAGTAGATCTTAGTACCAAATTTAAATTTCTGCATCTTTTAATTTTAATTTTTTTTATTTTCCAACTTCACTTTTGATTCCAAATCTCTTCTCTTTTCTTTTTTTTTATAAAATTAAAGATTTTAAATCTAAAAATACTATCTTTCCTATGGATTCGATCCGACTCACTGCTATCTATACATTTTTAATTATTTTAAGAAGTCAGATTAAACTGATAAATATGGTGTCTTAATGACAACATCGTGTTCCTATTAAGTTTTTGGCACCGTTGCCGGGGAAGGAATAGATGCTATTTTTTCTTTGATTTCTTTGATTTTTTAAAATTAATTATAAATATTTTTTTAAATATTGCTTACTAACTTTTTATTTATTTATTTTGTAGAAAAAAAAAGGGAAAAGAAAGAAAGCATCTAATCTTGGTGAGATCAATCCTAATTTTAGTCCTCTTATTTATTTATTTATTTACTTTATTTTTAAATTAATTTAAAAAATATCTATTTAAATCTAATTAAAAGCCTCATGATAAGATTAGAAATCCTAACTATTTAGAGCATGCATCATATTACTTTTATTTTTTTTTGGTGATTGCTGGAGGCAAGGTAAGCCTTTCAGAATTCAATTAGTTGCATGCATCTAGTTTAAATTGCATAGAACCCGATTGAAATTCTTTTTGTATATCATATTAAATCAAATTAAGGGCAATACCTAATTAAACAAGATAAGGTTTGGATTTGATCACCCTTCCTTGGCCCACAAAATAAAAAGACCAGGTGAGAGAAGCTAGTATTGATGCTAGTCAAAATAAAAATTTAGAGGAATAGATTAGTACTGAGACTAACCACACAGAAGAACCCGAGTCAGAAATTAGTACTGATGCTAGTTCCAGTTTAAATAAGATAGAAAAAGAAGAAAAAAGAATAGATGATTTACTCAAGACTTATAAACTTAATGTCCTATTCTCTTCAACCCTAGAAGCCAATTCTTCTTACAAAAATCGAGAGGCATGTAATAAAGTATCAATGGAGTTGTTTAAGCAAGATTATATTAATTTACCTTCAGAATTAAAACCACATTTAGATATTCTTCCAGCACCCATTGAATCAAACTTAACTTCTAAAACTCAATTCATGAGCATTTTAGAAGAATAAATAGGAAAAATTCTTAATAAACATGGGTCTTAGAATGGGATCATAAATTATGTTCCTAAAATTAATAATGAATATATCAATAATGGAATTATAAATCAATATTCTAAGATTGACAATCCAAAATTATTGGAATTTGTCAATCTAGTATTTGACACAAGATAGTAAGTTGCATTGTGTCTGGCTGAAGATGGTAAACTTAGTGCTTGTTGGGAGGCAATCCAATATTTAGTTTTTTTATCTAATTTATATTTTTAGTTTATTTTCTTTTTAGAATAATTTGAATAAGCTAGAGGAAGAGCTTAAACTTTCAAAGGCATGTGCTGGACCAAAAATATAGTTAGGTGTATTCTTCCATGTTCTTTTTTACATCCTTTATTTTTTTTTCTCCATTGAGGACAATGTCGATTAAGTTGAAAGGAGAGAAAAATAAAAATTTTAAAATTTTAAGTCCTCAAAAAAGTTAGTATTTAGTATTTAGACACCTAATTATGCTGAAGAATTGAATTAAACTAAGCATTTTTAAAAGAAAATTGATGCACAGATCAGAGTATCTGTGAGATATTGAGGAATCAAGTATTAAAAAAATTCAATAATGAATTAAGTCAAGAACATAAAAAGTTTTTTCTTGGAGCATTTCTAATTTTTTTACTAGCATCAAAGAAAAGTCTACTTTTTATAGACTTGTGAAGGATAACGATACGTTTCTTCATATAAAAAATTAAATAAAATAGTTTTCATATAAAAATTAAATAAAATAGTTTTTAAGTACGTCTCATTGAGTAATCGGATCTCTTTGCTTAAGCAAGCATTGAGTTTTATGTCAAAAGATGGAAAGGACAAAGAAGCTCATTGTAAAGCTAGTCTTAACTTATAGCTTATTTGATTCGAGCTAGTAAGCCTAAGGGGTATTCTATACCTAATGCCCTAAAGTCAACTGGTTTGGGAATCATTGGCCCAAGACTCGCTACATGGATTAAATAGAAAGCTTAAGAGGTTAAGACACTCAATAGTGGTACAACATTAAATATATATATATATATATATTGATTTTCCATCGAGTAATCAGGTTTC
This sequence comes from Cocos nucifera, assembly GCA_006176705.1. Lineage (NCBI taxonomy): Eukaryota > Viridiplantae > Streptophyta > Magnoliopsida > Arecales > Arecaceae > Cocos > Cocos nucifera. The sequence continues at coordinate 151,110 of QRFJ01005059.1, read as the reverse complement.
ATTGCCTAAGTAAGCAATGATATTCGCATCAAAAAGTGGATAATGTGAAAAAAAAAATAATAAATGAAGGGCGGAAGTAGTAATACACTTGCCTATATGAAAGTTTAGACAAATCAGAGATAAAGATGGGATAATTTAGAAAAAAATTATAAAAAATTAATATTTTTTACTTAATTTTTCTATTGATAAGTATTAATATCCCAATGATATATCTCACTTAAGCTCTACTGAATATCAATGGCTATTTTGAAAACTGCTTAGATAAAATTTGAAACTCTAAAGTTAAAAAAAATTTAAAACTAAATTCTTTCTTTACTCGAGGATGAGCAAAGCTTAAGTTGGAGAATATGATAAGCACCATAAATTCATCAATAAAAGTATTAATTTATTAATTAATTTATATTAATTTTTAAGAATTAATGATTAATTTATATATAATTTTTGAGAAATTAATATTTTTATTAATTAAAAAATTAATTAAAAAATAAAAAAAATAAAAAAATAAAATTTTATTATCAATGGAAAGAGCTCATTTTTTTTGATCATAACGAAATAAGTTTGAAGCAAAATGAAGCTAAAATGAAGAAGATATGAATTTCTAAAGAAATAAAAATTAAATAAAAAAAGAAAATGGCTCAGCCGGCTCTGCAAGCCAAGCCAAGCCGTCAAAGCTGACTCAGCCATAGAAGCCGCTAGTTGGTTCATGATCCAAGCATGGACCGCTAGCTCAGCAGACACTGGTGAATCACGGTGCGACACGTAGTGGACCTAGACCCTTAAAGGGTTCACAGAAAATCCATCACGGTCTATAGGGTAAAATGGTAATTTTGCATCAAAGCAGCGAGCACTGATTGATTGCGGTGTACAATGCTACCGGTCCATGCGGTCCATGGGAGTAGTAATTGTGTGATCGAATGGATGCGATAGCTTGCGGTCAAGATCGAACGACTATGGTTATTTTCGAATTTGATTCAGCTTCAGACTTCATGCGGATCGCCATCCAACGGCAGCGCTCGATCCAAGGGATGATCTGATGGTCCAGAACACTCTCGATGGTGATTAGGACTCCTAACACACGATCAACGATCAGATTTTCTCCATCAACGTGTGATCGAATGGTCAGAATTTAATCCGACCTGATTTGGGCTGGTACACATCTGATTTTGATGATTTTTGGATCGTTGGATTTCTATTGATGGTCAGATTTCATCTAGAGCAATAGAATTCATCTAGAACTCCTTTTAATATAATTTTTATCTAGATTTCTTCATATTTTGACAATCAAAGAGCTTCTTAGCCTGATATTACCCAGAAGAAAACTCTCCAACCCTCCTAGCTCTATAAAAAGGATCCCAGGCCTCTAGAAATCAACATCTTCGATCAAGATAAAGCTTTGGTATAGGAAGAAGCTAGGTTATGGATTAATGGCTGCTTCGAGGTAACTGGTGCCGAGAGAAAAAGCTAGGCTTCTACATCATTTTTTCACCCATGCTGATCCAAGGTTAGAGATCAGGCTATTTTATTTTATTTTATTTTATTTTTAAATTTAATGTATTTAAATTCTAAAATTTTAATTAATATAAATTTTATTTCATGTTCTTTAAATTTATGCTCTTTATTTTTATTATAATTTAATTTTTATATTTTAATTATTATTTTTTATTTTATTACAAGTAGATGCTAAGATCTAACTAGTAGATCTTAGTATCAAGTTTAAATTTCTGCACCTTTTAATTTTAATTTTTTTATTTTTTGACTTCACTTTTGATTCTAAAACTCTTCTCTTTTCTTTTTTTTTATAAAATTAAAGATTTTAAATCTAAAAATACTATCTTCCCTATGGATTCGATCCGACTCATTGCTATCTATGCATTTTTAATTATTTTAAGAAGTCGGATTAAACTGATAAATACGGTGTCTTAATGATAACATCGCATTCCTATCAAATTTTTGGTGGTGTTATTGAGGAAGAAATAGATGCTATTTTTTCTTTAATTTTTTTTATTTTTTTAAATTAATTATAAATATTTTTTTAAATATTACTTACTAACTTTTTATTTATTTATTTTATAGAAAAGAAAAGAGAAAAGGAAGAAAGCATCTAATCTTGGTGAGATCAATTCTAACTCTAGTCCTCTTTTCTTTTTATTTATTTATTTATTTATTTTATTTTTAAATTAATTTAAAAAATATCTATTTAAATCTAATTAAAAGCCTCATGATAAGATTAGAAATCATAACTGTTTAGAGCATGCATCATATTACTTTTATTTTTTTTGGTGATTGCTGGAGGCAAGGTAAGTCTTTCAGAATTTAATTAGTTGCATGCACCTAGTTTAAATTGTATAAAACCCGATTGAAATTCTTTTTGCATATTATATTAAATTAAATTAAGGGCAATATCCAGTTAAACAAGATAAGATGGGAATTTGATCACCCTTTCTTGGCCCATAAATAACCAACCAGCATCCTGCATTGACCTAAGTCTTTAATTTTAAAATCAATTAGACATCAGCTCTAGGAACTCGAGCTCAATAGGACAAGGAATCCTAAGAGTTGAACCAGATTAGGGTTAGTCAAATTGACTGATGTCTAGAAAAGTGGTTCAGGGATGACTGGGCCCGATGGAAGGTGGTTTCTAATTGGTTCCATTCGCTTACCTGACCAAGTACAGTTGGTATCTAAGGCAAGCAATGGGAGGACTCCCACCGATCTTACACTTATCGGCCAGTTGATTGGCTGATCTTACACTTGGAAGGCTTGAAGATGACCTTGATAGTTAGAAACTGTCTAGATCTAGGATAACCACGTCAAGATTGATTGATCAACTTGATTGCTAGCCAACATCAAACCTAATTAAACCTAATTATTCTCTTTCTTCTTAGTTCTAGGACTCCTTAGGACCTCTTCTTTAGAACTCTTCTTTCTTTCTTTTTTCTCCTCTAAAAATAAAATAAAATAAAAATTAAATTTAACTAACTAAAAAAATATTAAAAATGATAATTAAATTAAATTAAATTAATAAATAAAATAATAAGAAAATTAATTTTTAATATAATAAAATAATAAAAAATATAAAAAATATTCTAAAAAAAATTTTGAACCACACGTTAGGGTTGCAGTAGTGCATGCACGGTAGAAAATTGCTTTACCAGATCTAGTTGAACCCAACCATAAAATTAAAGGCTGAATTGTATTAAACCCGATAATCAAATGGCTGAAAATTTTAGAGAACCACCTAAGCAGATGAAGGAATACTTTATTTCTTCCATCTATAATCCATCGACTTGTATCTAATTATCTGAAATTCATATTACCCACTATGAGATCAAGCCGACTACAATCCAGATGCTTTCATCTTTCTATGGGAACACCAATGAAGATCCTTATAAATATCTAGATGAATTCTTAGAAATCTGCTCTACGGTAAGAATTCAAAATTTAATTAAGGATGCCCTTAGACTAATTTTATTTTTCTTATCATTAAAAGACAAAGCCAAGTATTGACTTGGCATAATAGGAAGACCAATTAAAACTTGGGCTGACTTGCAAAGTGAATTTCTTAAAAAAATTTACTCCATAGGCCAAACCAATACTATGAGGTGAGCTATCATTGGATTTGCTCAGCTTCCAGGAGAATAGATTCATGAGTCATGGGAGAGACTTAAGGAACTTCTTAGAAAATGCCCACACCATGGTCTATCTAAGTGACAAATAGTTCAAGATTTCTATGAGTGTTTAGGAGACCAATACAGATGGTAGATGTATCCTGTGGAGGTGCATTCATGAACAAGAGTGTGGATGAGGCCTATACCTTATTTGAAATCTTGAGTGAAAACTCAATTAACCATGCTTCATTATCTTTCTACCAAACCTAGGTAGGGATTCATGAATTTAAACATCTAGAATCTAGTCCTAAGGCTGATTCAAATTTGATAAATAAAGTGGACTTTCTTGCTAAAAAATTAGATCAACTCCTAATCCTTGGTCAACAATCTTCTACACAATTCACATTACCTTCTAATTATCAGAAGTTTTATTCTACTTGTGCTAGCCCAAACCATCATGTGAATAAATGTCCTATTGCTGCACAGTTTATCCAAGAACAAGTTCAAGCTACTCAAGGTTACTCCAAATTGATTAATGATCCATTTTCAAATTCATACAATTCTAGCTGGAGAAACCATCCTAATTTTTCTTGGAAACCACAACAGACTCAAGCTCAGATCCAAACTCCATTAGTGCAAAATTATTAGAATAGACCTCAATACCAGAACTATGCTTATAACAGAGGTCAGCCTAGTAAGCCTTTCCAGCCACCATATAATAACCAGCTATCATACCTACCTCCTCAACAGACGAATCTAGCTGATGATAGATTTAATCAACTTCAACAATTAATTCTGAATCAACAACAATCGATCTTGACTCAATAAGAATCTATCGCTAGGCTAGAAGCTCAAATAGGATAATTAGTTGTGTCTAATATGAGGAGAGAACTGGATCAACTGTCAAGCCTACCAATTTCAAACAACCCACCTAATGTCCCCCAATCACCTGGACCAAGTTATCAATTTAATATCTCCCTTAAGAATCCCCAATTTGAGAATGCCAAAGTAATTCCTAAACTTAAAAGCTATAGAATTCTTATGGATCCATACCAAGATCAGGTGAGAGAAGCTAGTACTGATGCTTGCCAAAATAAAAATTTAGAGAAATAGCTTAGTACTGAGACTAACCACATAGAAAAATCCAAGCCAAAAATTAGTACTGATGCTAGTTATAGTTTAAATGAGATAGAAAAAGAAGAAAAGAGAATAGATGATTTATCCGAGACTTATAAACCTAATGTCCTATTCCCTTCAACCCTAGAAGCCGATTTTTCTTACAAAAATCAAGAGGTATGTAATGAAGTATCAATGGAGTTATTTAAGTAAGATTATATTAATTTATCTCCAAAATTAAAACCACCTTTAGACACCTTTCCAGCACCCATTGAATCAAACTTAACTCCTAAAACTCCATTCATGAGCATTTTAGAGGAACAAATAGGAGAAATTCTTAATAAACATGGGTTTGAGAATGGGATCACAAATTATGTTTCTAAAATTAATAATGAATATATTAATAATAGGATTATAAATCAACTTTTTGAGATTGACAATCCAAAACCATTAGAATTTGTTAATCCAGTATTTGATGCAAGATAGTAAGTTGCATTGTGTCTGGCTGAAGATGATAAACTTAGCGCTTGTTGGAAGGCAACCCAATATTTTATTTTTTTTATCTAATTTATCTTTTTAGTTTATTTTTTTTTAAGGATAATTTGAATAAGCTGGAGGGAGAGCTTAAATTTTCAAAGGCATGTGTTGAACCAAAAATATAGTCAGATGTATTCTTCCATGTTTTTTATTACACCCTTTATTTTTTCTTCTCCATTGAAGACAATATCGATTAAGTTGGGGGGGTGAAAAATAAAAATTTTAAAATTTTAAGTTCTCGAAAAAGTTAGTATTTAGTATTTAGACACCTGATTATGCTTAAGAATCGAATTAAACTAAGCATTTTTAAAAGAAAATTGATGCATAGATTAGAGAATCTGTGAGATATTGAGGAATCAAGTATTAAAAAAATTTAATAAAGAATTAAGTTTAGAACATAAAATTTTTTTTTTTGGAGCATTTCTAATTTTTCTACTAGCATAAAAGAAAAGTCTACTTTTTATAGACTTATGTAGGATAACTATACGTTTCTTCAAATAAAAAATTAAATAAAATAGTTTTTATATAAATAATTAAATAAAATAGTTTTTAAATACTTCTCACTGAGTAACCGAGCCTCTTTGCCTAAGCAAGCATTGAGTTTCGCATCAAAAGATGGAAAGGACAAAGAAGCTCATTGTAAAGCTAGTCTTAACTCGTAGCCTATTTGATTCGAGCTAGTAAGCCCAAGGGGTATTCTATACCTAGTGCCCTAAAATCAACTAGTTTGGGAGTCATTGGCCTAAGACTCGCTACATGGATCAAATAGAAAGCTTAAGGGGTTAAGACACTCAATAGTGGTACAATGTTAAAAAAAAAATCCATCGAGTAACCGGATTCCATTGCCTAAGTAAGCAATGATATTCGCATCAAAAGGTAGACAATATGAAAATAAAAATCTATAAATGAAGGGCGGAAGTAGCAATACACTTGTCTATATGAAAGTTTAGACAAATTAGAGATAAAGGTGGGATAATTTAGAAAAAGTTCAGTAATATTTAATATTTTTTACTTAATTTTTTTATTGATAAGTATTAATATCCCAATGATATATCTCACTTAAGCTCTACTAAATATCAATGGCCATTTTGAAAACTGCTTAGATAAAATTCAAAACTCTAAAGTTAAAATATATTTAAAACTAAATTCTTTCTTTACTCGAGGATGAGCAAAGCTTAAGTTGGGGGATATCATAAGCACCATAAATTCATCAATAAAAGTATTAATTTATTAATTAATTTATATTAATTTTTAAGAATTAATGATTAATTTATATATAATTTTTAAGAAATTAATATTTTTATTAATTAAAAAATTAATTAAAAAATAATAAAAATTAAAAAATAAAATTTTATTATCAATGGAAAGAGCCTATTTTTTTGTTCATAACAAAATAAGTTTGAAGCAAAATAGAGTTAAAACGAAGAAGATATGAATTTTTAAAGAAATAAAATAAATAAAAATTAAATAAAAAAATGGCTCAGCCGGCTCCGCAAGCCAAGCCACCAAGCCAAGCCAAGCCATCAAAGCCGACTCAATCGCAGAAGCTGCCAGTCAGTCCATGATCCAGCTGTGGACCGTCAGCTCAGCAAACACCGACGAATCACGGTGCAACACGTGGTGGACCTAGATCCTTAAAAGATTCACAGAAAATCCATCACGATCTATAGGGTAAAAAGATAATTTTGCATCAAAGCAGTGAGCACTAATTGGTTGTGATGTACGGTGCAGTCGGTCCATGTGGTCCATGAAAATAGTAATTGCACGATCGGACGGCTGTGGTAGCTTGCGGTTAAGATCGAACGGTTGTGATTTTTTTTGAATTTGATTCAGCTTTAGACTTCATGCAGATCACCATTCAATTGTAGTGCTCAATCCAGGGGATGATCCAATGGTCCAGAATGCTCCCGACGGTGATCAGGACTCATGATGCACGATCAATGGCCAGATTTTCTCCATCAACGCACGATCGGATGACCAAAATTTAATCTGACCTGATTTGGATTGATACACATCCAATTTTGATGATTTTTAGACTGCTGGATTTCTATTGATGGCCAAATTTCATCCAGAGCAATAGAATTTATCTAGAACTCTTTTTAATCTAATTTTCATCTAGATTTCTTCATATTTTGATGATCAAAGCGCTTCTTAGTCCCACATTGCCCAGAAGAAAACTCTCCAACCCTCCTAGCACTATAGAAAAGATCTCAGGCCTTTAAAAATCAACATCTTCGATCAAGGTAAAGCTTTGGTATAAGAGAAAGCTAGGCTATGGGTTAATGGCTGCTTCGAGGCAACCGGTGCTGAGAGAAAAAGCTAGGCTTCTACACCATCTTTCCACCCATGCCGATCCAAGATCAGAGATCAGGTTATTTTATTTTATTTTATTTTTTTAAAATTTTATGTATTTAAATTTTAAAATTTTAATTAATATAAATTTTATTTTATATTCTTTAAATTTATGCTCTTTATTTTTATTATAATTTAATTTTTATACTTTAATTATTGCTTTTTATTTTATTACAAGTAGATGCTAAGATCTAACTAGTAGATCTTAGTACCAAGTTTAAATTTCTGCACATTTTAATTTTAATTTTTTATTTTTTTGACTTCACTTTTGATTTTAAAAACTCTTTTCTTTTTTTTATAAAATCAAAGATTTCAAATCTAAAAATTCTACCTTCCCTGTGGATTCGACCCGACTCACTACTATCTATGCATTTTTAATTATTTTAAGAAGTCAAATTAAACTGATAAATACGATGTCTTAATGACAATATCATGTTTCTATCAAATTTCTTAGGGTTTAGTCGCTGGATTCAGAAGAGTTGGATGAGCTCTTGGGTTTTGGAGGTCCTGTGGATTGTAGAGGTATTTGAGATGGCTTTGAAGAGGGTCATAGAGTGCGAAGGGTTTGAAGCAACAGTGATGGTATTCATGGTGCAGCGATAGGTTCAATAGTACAAAGTTGAGTGGTTGGCCTCGAGAGACTTGGTGAGAGAGTCGATTTCTATGGCATCAGGTGGACATCAGATATAGGTGGAGTTTCGTAGTGGTGGCTTCATAAGTACAAAAAAAAATTGGCATGAGTTCAGAGTTGAGGGTCAGCATCGATGATGCACAGTTCTTGGTGGAGCAGCATGTGCAGGTAGACAGACATAGCTTTGAGAAGATCATGTCAGGTGGTACAGCTTGTGCTAGTGCAGAAATGCTATAAGTTCTTTAGAAAAGTTCAGAGAAAGTGATGCAGCTACTAAGCAGAAGGGATCCTATAATTCTAGGATGGTGCCAAGAAGCAAGCACAAGTCTTCAGTGATGGAGGTGATCATCCCAAAGGTCTTAAAGGTGCACAATAGCTGAAGATGATTGGTAGAGATGATGTTTGCACAGATGTTGTCAGGGTGCGCATCAATAGCGGGATCATGCAGGAGTGCATTATCGAGGGGTTTGCTAAGGCTTGGGGCACCAAGATGGAGATTGTGAGGATTGATGGTGCTCCCAAGCCTTGGGATGCCATAAGAGAAGCCAGGGTGTTGGCTCTAAAGATTCTAGTAGCTTTAGAGATCTGGGATTCAAGGTGGAGCAAGAAATCAAAGTTAAAAAATCAAGACTGCAAAAAAGGATCATTTCTACAGGTTAGCCAGCTCAGTCTGAAATTGGATCGGCTAAGTCTCAGAAAATAGACCAAATAGAGAGGAGCACATTCGAAAAACATGGCATGCAACTGGATTAGCTCAATCTAAAACTAAGCCAACCTAGTCTTAGGTTAGCTGGCTCAGTGTTGAGACTCTTAGTCCACGGGCAGAGCAATGCGATGGTCTGTTTGGGGCTAGGGTAGGAACTTATCCTAGGAGTTTTAAGGTCTAATTTGAGAGGTCTTAAGAGGGCTAACACATGTATGGGTCGGGCTTAGATCCAGAGGATAAGATCATGGAAGACATGGGTGTACATGGGCTCGATAAGTGCTTTCATGTATTGGGTTAGCTAGCAAAGTTTTTGGTTGGGCCTAATGGCTATGTATAAATACATAGGTTGTATTAGGATTTGAAAAAAAAAGGAAAAAGCAATACAGATCTTTTCTCCCTTCAACCTCTCTTCTCTTTTCTCCCTAGAGTAGTTGCCCTAGGTTCCTGAAGAAGCCCTAGAGAGAGGGGGCACCTCCCTCAAGCCCAAGTAGGGATGTGCCCCAGCATAGATCTAGGTGATGGATCTATGATACGCTGCCTTAGAGAACGTTAAAGGTCTCCTGTGGTCCACGCTAAAGATCAGAGGCTTTTGCAACATGGTATTAGAGCTAAGTGATGCCAAGATAATGTGCCAACAATCGGTATCAGAGCTATACCAAGATCTTACAATTAGTATCAGAGTGATATCAGGATCTTACATCTGAGATGGCTTCGATGGGGTCCGTGGAGTGTAAATGGTTTGAAGGAGCAGTGATGGTATTCGAGGTATAGCAGCAGGCCCAGCAGCGTAGCATTGGGTGATTGGCCTCGAGGAATTCGGTGATAGAATTGGCTTCTATGCATCAGATGAACTTTGGGTATAGGTGGAGCTTCGGAGTGGTGGCTTTATAAGTGAAAAAAAAATTTGGCATGAGTTCAGAGCGGAGGAGTGCAGGAGGATCGATATCCTAGCATCAGCACTGATGATGCATAATTTTAGATGGAGTAGCATGTGCAGGTGGATAGGCATAGCTCTGAGAAGATCATATTAGATGGTACAGCATGTACTAGTATAGAAATATTATAGGTTCTCTAGGAAAGTCTAGGAAAAGTAATGCAGCTACTAAGCAGAAGGGATCCTACAATTTCAAGATGCTGCGAAAAGCAAGCCAAGAACTTCAGTGGTAGAGGCGGTCATTCAAAGGTCTCAAGGGTGTACAATAGTTGAAGAGGATTAGTGGAGGCAATGTTTGCACAAGGAGCTGTCAGGATGCACAGCAGCAGCGGGATCATGCAGGAGGGCATTGTCAAGGGATTTGCCAAGGCTTGGGGCACCAAGGTGGAGATTATGAGGATTGGTGGTGCTTCCAAGCTTTTGGAGGCCATGGGAGGAGTCAGAGTATTGACTCCAGGAGACTAGAACGGGTGTGGTCCTAGGGCTAGGATAGGAGTTATCCTAGGGTGGAGGTAGTGTGTAGCCATCCATGAGCTTGAGGTCAAGGTGTTGAGGACCTTAAGGGGCTTGGTTGGTGCTTCGAAGACCTGAGACACATGATGGAGCAAGGAACCAAAGCTAGAGGATCAAGACTACAGAGAAGAAGCTTTTCTGCAGGTTAGCTGGCTAAGTCTGAAACTGGGTTGGCTAAGTCTCAATCAACAGGCCAAACAGAGGGTGCACATTTGGGATTGCAGACATGACACACAACTAGGTTGGCTCAATCTGAAACTGAGCCGACCCAGTCTTAGGTTAGCTGGCTCAGTGCTGAAACTGAGCTGGCTCAATGCATGGGCAGAGTCATGCGAGGATCTATTTGGGGCTAGGATAGGAACTTATTCTAGGGGTCTTAAGACTTGGTTTGAGAGTTCTTAGGAGGGCTAAGTCATATATGGGTTGGATTTAGATCTAGGAGATGAGAGCATGGGAGACATGGGTGTACATGGGCTCGATGAGGGCTTTCATGTATTGGGTTAGCCAGGAGAGTTTTTGGTTGGGCCTAATGGCTATATATAAATATATAGGTTGTATTAGGATTTTCATTGGTGCAATCAATATAGATATTTTCTCCCTCAATCTCTCTTCTCTCTTTTCTCTAGTGTTGTTGCCCTAGGTTCTTGAAGAAGGCCTAGAGAGAGGGGGCGCCTCCCTTAAGCCCAAGGAGGAAGGCACCCCAGTATAGATCTAGGTGGTGGTTCTATCGTATACTGCCTTAGAGAACGTCAAAGGTCTCCTATGGTCCTCACTAAAGATCTTGAGTTTTCCACAACATGGCATCAAAGCGGTACCATAGAACAATAATTAGTATCAGAGCTAGGTGATGCCATGGTGATATTACAATAAAAGGTAGCCCGTTACTACAACTCCAGAGTTAGAACTAAATCTTCAAAGTTGGAGATTTGGTGCTACGATGAGTTGACATCTTCCAGCTGCAAAATTAGGGCAAGCTTGCTCTAAACTGGGAAGGCCCTTATAAGGTTATGGAAATTGTTCGACTAGGAACTTACTATCTGAAGAAACTTGGAGGAGCTACACTCCCACGATCTTGAAACTCAGAAAACTTGAGAATGTACTATTAATAGTCTCATTTCAATAAAATTTTTCTTACTTTAATATTCTTGTCTTTCGTGCAAAACTATGCAATGATAGGAAATTATTCGGTCGAACTTTATTCTCAAATGAAAAAGAAGGCCTTTGGTTATTTAAGATAGGAGGTTAACCTTATCATAGTGAGGGTGAAGGCCTTCAATTATTCAAGACAGGAGGTTAACCTCGTTAACCTCATCATAGTGAGGATGAAGGCCTCTAGTTATTTAAGATAGGAGGTAGACTTCATCCAAACTTAGGTGATAACTGACCATGTCAGGAATAGGAGATGGACCTCGTTCTGACATGCATGAAGACCTCCATGGGGGACCAAAAGCCTCAGACTTTTAAATGGGAGGTTGATCATAGGTATAAAGACTTTCAGTTCCTAGATAGAGAAATGCATTCACCTCTAATCAAATCCGAAAACCTTTGATCATAAATAAGGGGAACAGATATACTAGACAAGGGATGGAAGTTGTTATTTCAAGACGACGTCGACATCAGGCGTGATAAGAAAATAAAGAAGACTAGCAAGCATTGAACCAAGATGAAATATAGAAGAAAAATTGAAAGTAATACCATTTCATTAAAGTTGAAGTTCAGTACATAGGTCCTCAAGACCGATTACAAAAAAGAGAGAAGAGAGAAAAGAAGAAGATGAAGTCCTATTTAGATTCGGACTTCCACCCCCAGCCATCACGAGGGAGTGCTTCAAATCTTGCATCTTATCTTCAAGCTCTTGCCTCGCTGCTAAACTCTCACTTAGTAACTTTTGGGATCTTTGGAAGTCTTCTTTAGTTTTTCTTAGCCTCTTCCTCAAAATGGCTAACTCAGCCTCCATGATTTTCATAGTATTTTGTTGATAAACCATCTGAATCTTTAACTGCTGCAGCTCGATCTTCTCCTTTTCATAGAGCTCAGAAATGTTTCCCATAGTCCTCCTCAAAGAATTAATTTCTTTAGAGTCCCTACCCAAACTTACCTGGGCCCTATCCGTAAATCACTTCCAAAGTCTAGCAATCTCCTCATTAGCCATCTGGGTTGATCATTGAAGCTCGATAATTTGATCGCTCCAACCCAGCTCGTAACTCTTGTAGGAATCCTTAACCTTACGTAGTTGGTTTTGGAGTTTGGAAAATCTTTTGGACCAATCCCAGCCATACTCTTCCCAACTGGTGGACCATGCCGAGCTCCCCTCTAACAGTTGGATCTTCTCATTGACCGCGTTAAGTTTGACTTCGAGGGAGCTGATTTTCATGGTCAATACCCAGGACTTCTTGCTAGCATGCTTTTTAATCTCTTCAAGCTCTTCTTTCAAATGATTCTTCTTCTCAGTATATTTCTTAAAATCCTTCTTGCATGCTTGGCGAAGGCAGTTAATTTCAACGGTGGCCTCATAGTTTTTTTGACTTTTGAAGCTCATCCTCAGTTTTCTTCAACTTTTTACTCAGTTGATGAACTTCTATTTTTAACTTTCAATTAAAGGCCTTCAAGGAAATTCCTTGAGGCAGAGGTTTCATGTCGATCGGAGACTGCGTTAATGCATAAAACACCATGATGCAAAGGTATGGCAAAGAAAAGAAATTCACTTTTATTAATCAAAATATTTTGGTACAGGAAAAAGTAGAAGAATCAAGAAAAGGTACAATTATTAAAAGCCTCCAATCTTTGGAGGGGCAGTGGCAGTCGAATTTGGTGCGGCTTCAGCAGTCTCAGGCTCTCGAGCAAGATCAAAAGTCGTAGTAGGAGGCTCGGTAGGTGGTAACTCGATAGCAGTGGCAGAAGGACTAGCTTCATCATCCACTTTCCTCCCAGAAAACTAAGATCGAGCTTAGGAAACTTCTTAGCCACTTTTCTTTGACACAGTTCGAATCTCTGGATGAAGGCTATCTTGACGAAGTCGATCTTGATATCTTCCATCTTCTTGGAGACCTTGAAGTTTGTGATAGCTTTATCTTTAGCCTTCAAGATCTGCTTTTCCTTCTCAATGACCTTGGCCACTGCTTTCTCCCTTCTTTTCACCTCTAGGGCTAGTTCCTTTTGCCTTCATCGAAGCCTGCTCAGCACTTCAGATCGCCTCCTAAAGATGATCGACCTCGATAGACTTTTTCTTCAAGAGGCGATCGATCTTGGCCTTATGATCCTTATGGATCTTCACCACCTCAATTTTTTGAATATTAATCGCCATAATGTTGGTGATCAACTGATGTCCCATTTGCAGAAAAATAAAGTTAGTCCTGCTGATGGAAGAACACAAGATAAGTTAAAAAGGAAAGACATGATAGTTATCTCGAGAAAGGTCCCAAGGGTATCTTAGGTTCACTATTTGAAGTCAATATGGATGATCCTATCCACGACCTCTAGCATGGTGCACCCATCGATCATGACCTCCTAGTTGTCGAAAGAAGAGTCAAAATTATCACCATCGAACTGAAGAAAAATCTGATTTTCCACCGTAGGATTGTCCAGATATGATATGATCTTAGATGGATTTTTCTACAAAAATTTCTATGATCTGATCAGATCTAAGAGTTCTCAGATCTGATCATGATGATATGATATTAAAAATTAAAAATAAAATAAAATTTGATTTAATTTTAAGTACCTGATTGGGCAATCTAATTATCCTATGATGATCCTATTGGTTTCTGAGGTTCTGGAAGGAGCCATGCACATGTCTGACCTCTACTGATATCCACTCATCCAAGATCTAAATATCTTCTCCTCATGAATCTCTCCTTCAAAGATCAGATCTAAATCTGATCTATAGATCCTTCAAAACTATTTCTGAAGGCAGTCCGTCTGTCTCACGAACGTCATTGCATAGATCTTGAATCTTATACCAAAAATCTTGGACCTTCAACTTAGATTTGTGCCTAACTTTTTAAGCATGTAGAAGAGAGAGAGAAAGAGGATAGAGAGGATGTAGGATATCAGAGGGCTGGCTCCTTTAGGTGTGGAAAATATTTTGTGCGATCTCTCTATAATGGCGTGAGAAAGGTTTCTCAAACCCAATGCCACATAGAGTCCCTCTTTGACCAAATAACCAACTTATTTGATCATTGAAACTCTAGGGATTATTCTCCACATGAAAACCTAGATCTCATTTAGTTTTGATACCAAAAATCAATCAGAAAGGTGGCAGCATGAGTAGATAAGGAAGAGTCTATTGCGCTTAGAACTCTTTCATCAAGAGTTTGATCCAAATCAAACTCTATCAAAATCTAGTCAAAACTCTATCGTAAATCATGAAATTTAGCACACCTATAAAATGTCTTAAGCCCTATCACAAATCCAAAAATTAGATCAAAATAATTTTTAAAAAAATTTCTAGAAGCATTTGATCAGATGATCCTCAATTCTCTCAAATAGGTCAATTTTTAACCCTAGTCCAATTGCACTAGGAATGGATTTAATTTTTCCAATTAATCTGACATGGACATACTCCAGTTAGATGAAAGTAAACCCATTCAAGAAATAGAAATAAGTTAAATCAAATTTAACTCGATTGTGATGAATCAAAAAAATTATAGAAGGAGAAAGCCAGGCTCAATCGTGAGCTAGCAAGATTATCTTGAACCTGATTGGATCTAATATAAATCAAAAAAACTAGGTTAGCTCAATTGATGATATCCAAACTCAAACCCTTATTTGTATGATCTAGTTAAGTTCAGTTCTGTATGATAATGAGATATATCACAATCTCTATCATCGATATCATCGAAATACCTTTTGATGGATCAGAACTCTTCTGATTCATACAATTAGAATGATTGATCATTAAAATCATTCTAATTGCTCCTAAAACAACTAATGATATGGTGGCAACCCATTAGAGCTAAAGCGAACCTATATGAATACCTATGTGATTGGGTTCTTCTATTTGAATCGAGGTAAACTCATCAAACCCAACATCTATTATATGAATTAATCATTTGATTCAAGTTTGATGTAAAATCCTAATAGAATCTCTTTCTATCGTTTTCATTCTGCCATGGCCATGGGCTTAAGGACTCAATCTCATAATTATCATAGGGATACTCCTCATCTATCGAGGTAGATAGATCCTCTATTGATGCAATTCAATCCCTATAATGAACATGCTATAGCCAACATACACCTTAGGATTTTGAATGGCAAAGAGATCGAGTTATGGTGTAGTCAAACTATAACATCCTCAAAATGAACTGCCAATGCACCTCAGGTCAAAGAACCAGACACACCACTGTAGCATCAAGCCAGTCATCAATAAGAAGATGACTTTCTTATGACTGCTCGAGGTGGTCATGCTTAGTGCCCTCGTTCTCTAATGAGTACCTATACTCTCACTCTGGTGTCTCCACACCATAGACTCAAGATACATCTATCCTAAGAAAGCGATCGTACACCAACCTTTCGGATCGATCATCATCCTCGTGATGATCCTACAGTCAGGATCAGTTTATGAGTTAATTATGAAAATTCATGTCTTAAATTTTCAACTTTTGAAAATATGAATTATCATTACCATTAACTCAAAAGATGTATCATAGACACTTTAAATATATACTATGATAGAATATAATTCTTTTATTAATTTATAGTCAAAATTATAAAATTATCCTTAGAAGTGTATTATAAGTGTTTAGCCAATCTGGCATCTAGAGCACACATCTAACACACTCCCACTTGACCTAAAGTCAATTGGCTACAAATCTAAATCCCATCTTCTTAAGATGGGCTTCAATCTTCTGCTGGCTCAATGGCTTTGTTAGTGGGTCAATCACATTATCTGTAGTATCGACACTCTTGACCTTGACATATCTCCTTTTGAGGTAATTACGGATGAGGTGGTATCACTGTCCGATGTGCTTGGATTTCTGGTGATACCTCAGCTCCATAGCTAGGGCTATGTGCCATTATTATCACAGTACAGAGGGACGACATCTGATGGCATCACTTCGAGCTCTACGATGAACTTTTTATATCAGAATGCCTTCTTTGCAGCTTCGATGTAGCGATGTACTCTACTTCCATGGTGGAGTCTGTTATCACTATCTACTTGGAACTCTTCCAACTAACAGCTCCACCGTTACAAATAAATAATTTTTTAGATGTCGACTTTCGATCATTTATGTCGGACATAAAATCTGAGTCTGTATACCTTGGACCTAAATTTCTCCATTACCAAAAACTAGAAACATATCCTTTGTCCTTCTCAAGTTCTTAAGGATATATTTTATAGAAGTTCAGTGCTCTTCATCTGGATTCGATTGATATATGCTCATGACACTTACAGCAAGGGCAATATCAGATCATGTACATAGCATGGCATACATGAGACTCACTATTATTGAAGCATAAGGGATCTTGCTCATGTGTTCAATCTCCTCAGGTGTGCTAGGGCATATCTTCTTGGAGAGATGAATGTCATGTCTAAAGGGTACTAAACTCCTCTTGGAGTTTTTCATGCTGAACTTCTTCAGCACCTCCTCTATGTATATTTTCTATGAGAGACCCAGCATCCTATTCGGTCTATTCCTATAGACCTTAATTTTCAAAATAAAGGATATCTTTTATATATCTTTCATAGAGAACTCCTTAGAAAATCATATTTTGATTATAATTAATATGAGAATATCATTCCTAATTAGGAGGATGTCATCTACGTACTGTATGAGGAAGACAATAGTGCTCCTACTGACTTTTTTGAAAACAAAGGACTCCTTCTCGTTCTTGATGAATCCAAACTATTTGATTACATCATTGAAATGAGCATTCCAACTTCGAGATGCTTGCTTAAGTCTATATATGGACCTTTGCAGCTTGCATACCTTGTGATCATCATCACAGGATGTGAAACCTAGTGGCTATTTCATATAGATATCTTTCTTAAGATATTCATTTAAGAATGTCGTTTTCACGTCCATCTATCATATTTCATAATTAAAATAGGCTACAACAGCAAGCAATGTGTGGATGGATTTGAGCATGGCTACTGGCAAAAAAATATCCTGATAGTCAATGCCTTCGCATTGAGTATACCCTTTCGCTATGAGCCTTGCTTTGGTACCTATCTTTCTCTTGAAGATCCATTTGCACCCAATAGGTACTATACCTTCGGATGGATCTACCAAGGTCCAAACATAGTTTGAATGAATTGAGTCAATCTTTGACTTCATTGCTTCTAACAATTTCTCAGAGTCAATATCTAATATCGTCTTGTCATAGGTTTTCGGATCATCACCATGAACTTCATTTTCTGTGAGGAATATTTCCTCTACGTCCTTTGAGATAGAACCTAAGTACCTTCTAGGAGAATAAAAAATTCTACTTGATCTATGAGGTGGAGGAGGTAGTGTCTGGGTTGGCTCAATCTAATTGGGTTCCATAGGTTCCTTGCTTGTGGCTCTTGGAAGACTTTCTCCTTGAGCCTAATCTATCTTCCAATGCCACCATCTAGAATAAACTATTTTTCAAGAAAGATGGCGTGTCGACTCACAATCACATTATGATCTTTCGAAAGATAGAAATAATATCCTAATGACTCTTTAGGATATCCAATAAATCGAGCTCTAAAAGATCTAGATTCTAATTTGTCCACCTATTGTCTCTTGATAAGGGCCGGACAATCCCAAATTCTGAGATGACTCAGACTTAGTTTCGTATTATGCCATATCTCATACGGTGTGGTAGGAATAATTTTAGAGAAAATTTTATTCAGTAAATATATAGCGGTCATCAGATTATGTCTCCAAAAAAGCTTAAGAAGGTTTGTGAAACTCATCATGGATCGGACCATATCTAATAGGGTATGATTTCTCCATTCTGAAATCCTATTGAGTTGAGGCATTCTAAGTGGAGTCCACTGAGAGACTATGCTATTATTCTTAAAATAGTCTAGAAATTTTTGACTAAGCTATTCACCTCCTCGATCTGATCGAAGAATCTTAATAGATTTTTTTGTTTATTTTTCTACATCGAGTTTGAATTACTTGAATCTTTCAAAAGCTTTAAACTTATATTGCATCAAATACACATACCCATACCAAGATAATGTTAGATATATGTGCCCTAGAAGCCAGAATTGGCTGACACTTATAATACACTTCTAGGGGCAAAATTGTAATTTTGACTAAAAGCAATAAATGGGTTATTTTTTATCACATATGTGTATTTAGTGTCTGTGATACATCCTTTGAGTTAATGGCAATGATAATTCATATTTTCAAGAGTTGAAAATTTAAGACATGAATAATCATTATTAACTCATAAATTGCTCCCGATCATAGGATCATCATGAGGATGGTGATTGATCCGGAAGGTTGGTGTACAATCGCTTCTCTTCAGTAGATGAGTCTTAAGTCTACGGTGTGGAGACATCGGAGCGAGAGTACAGATACTCGTTAGAGCATGAGGGCACTGAGCGTGACCACCTCGAGTAGTCGTTAGGGAGTCTACCTTCTCGTCGTGACTGACTCGATGCTGCAGTAGTGTGTCTGATTCTTTGACCTGAGATGCATCGACAGTTCACCTTGAGGGTGTTATAGTTTGACTACACCATTACTCGATCTCCTAGCCATATGAAACCCTGAGGTGTATGTTGGCTATGACATGTTCATTGTAGGAACTGGATGACATCAAGATGGAATCTATCTACCTCGATGGTAGAGGAGCAGCCCTATGATGATCATGAGAATCAAGTCCAGAAATCCATGGCCATGGTAGAGTGAAATAATAGAAAGAGTTTCTATTTAGATTTTCACATTGGACTCAAATCGAATGATTACATCATATGACAGAGACTAGGGTTTGACGAGTTTACCTTAACCCTAATCTGATCGGGGCTCAAGATAGAAGGACTGAATCACACAGGTAGCTGCACCAAGAGGTTCGCATTCAGCTCTGATGGGTTGCCACCATATACTGCTAGGTGTCACTGGTGGATTTTGGGAGCAATTAGAATGATTTAGATGATCGATCATTCTAGCTGTTCGAATCAGAAGAGTTCTGATCCATCGAAAGAAGTTTCGATGATGTCGATGATAGAGATCATGACATATCCCATTACCATACAGAACTGAACCTAACTGGGTCACACAAACAAGGGTTTGAATCTGGTGATCATCAATTGAACTGATCTAGTTCAATTGATTTGAATGAGATTCAATTAGGTTCAAGAAAATCGTGTTAGCACTCGATTGAACCTAACGTTCTTCTTTTGCTATCATAAATAAGTTGTCCTGTCTGAGCCAAAGGAGTTTGTGCTCAATCAGAGGCCTTCATATGGTCTGACTGGAGGTTGTCCAAGTCAGAAAAGGTTGTCTTATTTGTAAGACATTACCTGCCATTTTTGGTCACCTGCCATTTCTTGTTCTTTGACTTTGGTCAAAAGTCTACCTTTGACTGGTCAAACATTGACCATTGACCCTTTGACTTTTGACCACATGTCATGCACCTATTGGAGAGCTGGTGGGGGCCTGTCCCCCTACCAGAACCTGGCAAGGAGGAGGGCGCACGCCAAGGGTGGCGTGAGCCCAAGTTTGGAGGCGTCCTAGGAGTCCTTGTTGGACAAGGACTCCACCTTTCTTTTGGATTCCAATTAGAGTTCTCCCTAAAACCAACTTTGACTGGTCTTAGGCACCCTCTAAGTAGGAATCCAGGGGACTCTATTCCCACCAATCAGATTTAGATCTGATTTCACAAAGGGTTGTGATTGGTTGGGAATAAGAGAAGCTGGATCACAGTCAGTCTATAAATAAGACCCTGTGCCCAACTCAAACAAAAAAAAAGTAATTGAATTGAGATCAAAGTTCCCCATGCCCCAAGGCTGCCTCTCCCCTCTTCCTCCATGCCAAACCATCTTCTCCCCTTGCTCTCCACGTCCAAAAGGAGTTTTGGACCTTGGTTGGTGCGATCCAGATCAAAGAAAGGCGATCAAAAGCAAGAAGGCTGCACTGCTGCAAAGGACGACTGCAGATCTTCAAAAGAAGTTTTGAAGATCCTCCAGATCAGATCCAGATCTGATTTTTGGAGGTGTGATAGAGAAGAAGAGGATCTCCAGATCCAGCCTGAGTGGATACCGGTAGAGGCCAGGCGCTTGCGTGGCTAGATCCAGAACCTTCCACTGCAAACAGGATCATCAACAGGGTAATAGGATTACCCAAATCAGGTAAATTAAATTTGATTTAATTTATCCTTATTTTATTTTATTTATTAAAATAATAAGAATCAGATCTAAAACATCTCAAATTTGATTGAGATCGAGAGAAAAATTTTTGAAATATATCTCTCGATCTGATCAGATCTGAATGAACATGGTCCGAGAAATCAGGATTTTCCTTCAGATAAATTATCAATATAGATGATGAAGTAGACATAATTGCCCCTAGCTGGCACATTAAATGAGCCACACACATCTGTGTATACCAGGATGAGTAGGTCTATGGCCCTTTTCCCATGTCCTACAAAAGGGAGCTTGGTCATTTTGCCATGAAGGCATGATTCATAAATTGGATATGATTCGAAAGTCAACGGACTCAATAGTCCTGATTTCTCCAATTTGTTAACTCTGTTTTTAGCTATATGACCTAGTCTAAGGTGCTAAAGATACCTATCATTTAGACTATCCTAGGTCGCTTTGATCCTATGGGATTCACAGTTTGCTTGATATTAAAAATAAAAATATCAATATGTAACTAATAGAGACTATTTATCAGGAAACCACTTATAATTTAATTTATTTCATAAAGAATATTATAATGGTCCTTAGGAAAACTAATTACATAGTCTTCTTGTGCTAAACATGAAATAGAAATTAAATTCCTACTTGCTACCAGCACATAAAAATAATCTCTAAGAACTAGATCTAATCCTAATGATAATTGAAGAGGGTAGGTTTTCACGGCCACAGCAGCAACTCTTACTCTGTTCTCAATGTGTAGGATCATCTCATCATCTCTTAGCCTCCTGCTATCCTCAAGATCCTACATAGAAGTGCATAAGTGAGCACTAAAACCAAAGTCAAGCACCCAACTAGATGCAGAAGAAACTGTAAGGTTAGATTCTATAATGAGCATATCTCCAGAAGGACCTACCACCTTCTTGTTCTTCAGGCTGGCCAGATAAAGAGGATAGTTTCACTTCCAGTGGCCGTTGGTGTTGCAATGAAAATATTTTTTTGTATCAGCGATCTTTTTCTTTGGCTTTGCCTTCTTCTTCTTCCCACCATCCATCTTTTGCTTCTTCACAGACTTTTTCTTATTTACAAAAGAATTTCTCTTGGAAGAAGTCTGCTCCACAGTAAGCACTGAGCCCTTTGAACCTTTTATAGAGAGCTCAGTAGTAACCAGCATGTTCATAAGTTCAACCAAGGTATTTTGAAGTTTATGCATATGGTAGTTCATGATGAATTACCCATACGCATCAGTCAAAGACTGCAGAATTATATCAATTTATAGATCTTGATCTAACTTGACACCAAGTTTCTTAAGCTCTTCTAAGTTCTTGATCATCATCAGATAATGATCTTGGACCGACTATCCATCATGCATCCAAGCCTTAAAAAGTTTTTTGGTGATTTGATATTTGGCTACGCAACTCTGTTCACCAAATAACTCTTACAAGTGAGCCAATATTTGGTGGCTAGTCTTAATGTCTTCATGTTGGTGCTGGAGCTCATCAAATATTGAGCCCAACATGTAATACCTGACTTTGTTATCTTCATCCATCCATTTTTCAGAGATGCTCTCTGATCAGCAGATGGACATGCTGGTAAAGTGAGAGGATTCTGTTCCAACACATGAGTCAACTTCTTAAAATCCAAAACTATTTTGACGTTCTGGAGCCAATCCTTGTAGTTGGGTTCGGTCAGTTTATGGGTGTCTACGATATGGGCTAGTGGATTGGATGCAGATATTTTTCTATTGAGAGTCAAAGTTTCTAGTTAGATTTTATAATTAAATTTAATCAATTTATTTAAAAATTTTATTTTTAGATAAATTAGATTTCTACTATTTACTCAGATCCCTACACTCTCTTGGTAGAGATGCAAAAATCTTCATGATTATTGATTTCTAATAGATGGTGTGATACCACCGACTGGCTTACCATCTCACCTAATAATTATTCATGATGGATCAACCGATGAGTGGATAACTCTTATCCAATGATTCTCTAATCATGATGCACCCAAACTTGATCTCTAATTCATGAAACTCAGTCCAGAATATTGCTCCACTCTTTAGTTAAGTCAGACCTACCATTTGCATGAATTAAATTTCTAATTGGATCTCTCCCCATATCCAGAATATTGAGCCCAATCCATCCTTTAACCCATAGCATCCAATGCCTAATAGATATGGTTGCATCTTTCTGGTGCAACTGAACTACTATATCCAGTTGAGAACAATCAACTCCGAAAAGGACCCGCACATCTATAATGGTAGAAGACATTAGACTTAATATTTTTTTAAGAAGATTTAATTTAGATCTCTTTAAACTTGACTTAGTCATAATAATTATGACTAACTTAGTGGCATGGGTTGGCTCGAATTGTTAGCCATCTCAAATCAGAACTGGATCAACATAAATGGCCAAGTAAGTGAGATCGATGGAAGGGATATGCATTAACTTGATAAGAATGCATTTAGATCGAGTAGCTCCCAATTAAAAATCTATCGGATGTATCTGCCAAACTTACCTTAGATACTAAATTATCGAATCAGAAGCAATTGGGTTAGCCTACAATCCAGACTCGAACCATGGAGCTAAATTAGGTCTTGACTTAGTCGAGTCACATCTTAATATGATTCAATCTTGACCCAGACTTAATCTTATTAGGCCGATCAATTCTAAGCTTTCTTTGATCCCACCTAACCAACTCTTGATTCGGTTTGATCAACTACTAAACCTAATTGAGTTATCCAAGCCCGAATCCAATTTTATGGAGATGTCTTGGATCTAAAAATTTATAATATTTAGATCTAATTAATTTCATAATATTAATTCTTAATTAAATTTTGGATTCATGAATAAAATATGTAACAAAATTCTAGCATTTTATAGAAAATAAGTTCTGATTTCTGATTAAGGACGAATGTGCAACACTCCTACACATCATAAGAACACCCCATCGAATGGAAGGAGAGGGTCTTTAAATCCTATTTTATTCTTATGACCAGATGGCCAAGAAAAATATCTTAATCAAAAATATATTTTCTAAAATAAAACTAGTTAGATCTAAATCATATATCACATATACAAAAGATCTAACCTATATATGTCTTGCATACATCTCATGTATCATAACTTAATCAATCATGCATGCTTTTAGATCTAAAATATCATATATTAAATCTAAAAAGTAAAATTTTAAATTTGATTACATAAAAAAATAAAACTATTCTAGATATTTTATAGAATTATTCTATAATTAGTCTAAGCATGTATCTTTCATATCTCATATGAATAAATTAAAAATTAAAAATTATATTTTATATTTTTAAGATCTAGTTACAATAATTATAATATCAAAATATAAAAATAAAATAAATCTAAAATTATATTTAATCAAATTAATAGTATGATCACACTAGCCTACACATAGAATAATTCTATTCTTAGTCTAGTCGTGCATCTCATATATTATAGATCTAAATTATATAATTTTTAATTTTTTAATTTTAGATCTAATCATATCTAATGTGATATCTAAAATTATTTAATATTATATTATAAATAAAAATTAAATCAGATCTAAAAAAGTTTGGAAGAATTGCTAACCTGGCTCTGATATCAGTTGAAGAAAAATTTGATTTTCTACCATAGAATTATCCAGATCTGATTAGATCTGAGATAGATTTTTCTATAAAAATTTTTATAATCTGATCAGATCTAAGAGTTCTTAGATCTAATCATGGTAATCTAATATTAAAAATTAAAAATAAAATAAAATTAAATTTAATTTTAAGTATCTGAATGGATAATCTAATTATCCTATGATGATCCTGTTGGTTCTTGAGGTTCTAGAAGGAGCCATGCATGTGTCTGGCCTCTACTAGTATCCACTCGGATATAGATCTAAATATGATCTATAGATCCTTCAAAACTATTTCTGAAGGCAGTCCATCCATCTCACAAACGCCATCACATAGATCCTGAATCTTGTGTCAAAAATCTTGGACCTTCAACTCAGATTTGTGCCTAACTTTTTCGGCATGTAGAAGAGAGGGAGACAGAGGAAAGGTGGGGCATGGGATATTAGAGGGCTAGCTCTTTTGGGCATGGAAAATATTTTGTGCAATCTCTCTACAATGGTGTGAGAAAAGTTTCTCAAACCTAATGCCACATAGAGTCCCTCTTTGACCAAATAACCAACTTATTTGATCATTGGGACTCTAGGGATTATTCTCCACATGAAAACCCTAATCTCATTTGATTTTTATACCAAAAATCAGTCAGGAAGGTGGCGGCATGAGTAGATAAGGAAGAGTCCATTGCACCTAGGACTCTTCCCTCAAGAGTTTGATCCAAATTAATCTCTATCAAAACTTAGTTAAAACTCCACCATAAATTACAAAATTTGGCACACTTATAGCATGACTCAAGCCTTATCATATATCCAAAAATTAGATCAAAATGATACTAGAAAATTTTTTAGAAGCATCTAATCAAGTGACCCTCAATTCTCTCAAATAGGTCAACTTTTGACCCTAGTCCAATTGCAGTAGGAATGGATTTGATTTCTTTAATTAATCTAATCTTGACTTATTCTAGTCAGATGAAAATAAACCCATTCAAGATATAGGAATAAGTCAAATTAAATTTGACTTGGTTGCAATGAATCAGATAGATTACAGAAGGAGAAAGTTAGGCTCAATCATGTGCTAGTACGATTCTCTTAAATTTGATTAGATCTAATCCAAATCAATCAAACTGGATTAGCTCAATTGATAACATCTAGATCCAAACCCTTATTTGTATGACCTAGTTAGGTTCAATTTTGTATGGTAATAAGACATGTCATGATCTCTCATCGACATCATCGAAACACCTTTCAATGGACAAGAACTCTTCTGATTCATGCAATTAGAATAATCGATCATCAAAATCATTCTAATTGCTCCCAAATTCTATCAATGATACCTAATAGTATATAGTGGCAATCCATCAAAACTGAAAGAGAATCTCTTAGTGCAGCTACCTATGTGATTGGGTTCTTCTATCTTGAGCTCCAACAGGATTAGGATTAAGGTGAACTCATCAAACCCAACATCTGTCATATGAATTAATTATCTGATTCGAGTCCAATGTGAAATCCTAATAGAAACTCTTTCTATCATCTTCACTCTACCATGGCCATGGGCTTAAGGACTCAGTCTCGAGATTATCATAGGGCTACTCCTCATCTATCGAGATAGATAGATCTCCTATTGGTGTAATTCAATTCCTACAATGAACATGTTATAGCCAACATATACCTAAGGATTTCGAATGGCTAGGAGACTAAGTTATGGTGTAATCAAACTATAACACCCTCAAGATGAACTATCGATGTACCTTAGATCAAAGAATCAGACACATCACTACAGCATCGAGCCAATCATCGATGAGAAGGTATACTTCCTTATGACTGCTCAAGGTGATCATGCTCAGTATTCTCGTTCTCTAACGAGTATCTATACTCTCATTTCAGTGTCTCTACACCATAGACTCAAGACACACTATCCTAAGAAAGTGATCGTACACCAACCTTCCGGATCAATTACCATTCTCATGATGATCCTATTGTCAGGAGCAGTTTATGAGTTAATTATGAAAATTCATGTCTTAAATTTTCAACTCTTAAAAATATGAATTATCATTACTATTAACTCAAAGAATGTATCACAGACATTTTAAATACACATTATGATAGAAAATAATTTTTTTATTAATTTATAGTCAAAATTATAAAATTATCCTTAGAAGTGTATTACAAGTGTTTAACCAATCTGGCTTTTAGGGCACACATCTAACACGAACCTCCTAAAGTTATTCTTGCATTAGGTTTTCTTAGTGAGTGACTTCTTTCTTTTTTGTTCAGCTCTTTTTTCCCTCTTTTGGTAGGAGCCTTGGAGGTAGGAACCTCAATAGGAGGGTTTGAAGCTACTGGAGCTGTGGAGACCTCAGGAGCAGTAACCTCATCCGGGGTAGCTGGGCTTGAAGCACCAACCTTCACCCATTTAGATGGCTCTTTGAGTGTGCTTCCTTTTCTTCTATCAGCCTGGAGTTCTTGGGATAGTTGCTTTAACTCTGCTGGATTCATCTTTGCAATAGTAGAAGGCTAAAGTTAAAAGAAAAGCCAGAAAGAATAATTAGCAAGATCATAATATATACTCGATGGATTAAAGGGACTAAGACCAAGGTTAAACATGGTCTGGTCCTCTAACAGCTTCGATAAAAAAGGAGGTCGGTAGTTCCTCAATCTACTAGCCTAGTCTAGGTCCTCTCTCCAACCTGAGAGCTCAGCAGACTGAATCCCATAAATGTCCCCAGGGTGGAAGTCCTAACTCTAAAAATGGGTAGAAGACAAAGAAGAATTTTTTCTTCTAGTTATGAATGAAAGAAGGAGCCCTCTTGAGCAATCCCTTCTTGCCGAACTAGGAGGACAGATACCACCAATCCTTGGCGGTGGGATGATATTTGAAAGTGAAATAATTACGAAATAAAGAAATTGATGGATGGATTTTGGTCGATATACAAAGAGAAAGAAAACCTACAACAAACCTAAATGAGTTCAGAGCCATTGAGGTGAAGGAATTATTTAAAAATTGAAAAAGAGCTATAATAAATGGATGGATCAGGAGTCGGAATCCAGCATGAAGTGTCTTAGTGTACAAGCAAAAGCGGCCTGGAGGAGGAGCGCAAGCTTGGTCATTTGGCTTGAAAAGCTCCAACTCATACTCCGAGGGTACCATGTACTAGATCCTTATTAAGGAAAGATCTACAGAGTGCAGGGAGCAGGGGATCATCTCGAGTATGAAGGTCGAATGGGACATTATCCTAGGATCTTCTTCTTTGAAGATAAGGTCTTGGGAGTTCGGGTCGACCGGGCTCCTAGAATTGGTAGACCAAGAAACTTCAAAAGACATTCGGATCAAACAAAATTAGAGAAAACTATTGAAAATCAAGAAAAATTAGCCAAGAAATCCAATGGATAAGAAAAGGGTTGTAACTTTCCTAAGAAGCTCCTAAGCACTAGAAAGCTAAAAAAAAAGCAGAAAAATCTGAAAGCAAGGTTAGAACACTAACCTAAAGTAGTCGAAGAAGGAGAGGTTGCAGTCGAAGAATCAGAAGATGAACAGAAACAAGTTTGTTGTAGAAGGAACAGAGTGAAGCACTCAGACTCAGAGAAGATAAAGAATGAAAGGAGTGGAAGAAAAGCAGGGGAAAGTGAGAAACTAAGGAAAAGGAGCCATTTAAATAGCAGGGGAAAATTAGAGGGAGACATGATTGCAGATCCTCTCCACCCACTCCTCACCTGCTATGTGTCCCACTCATAGCTGACATCCGATGAAGCAGTAATGGCATCGTACCTAGAGCACTATGATGGGAGGAATTTCAAAACAAAAGTCTTTTCGAACTCATTCACTTATTAAGAAGCTTCTGCATCAATCGAAAAAGGCTCAACTTTTCACCTTCTTGAGTAGGAAACTGATAAGGGACTTCAGTAGTCACCATTTCGGTACTTTCTTCATTCGATCTTCGAACTTGAAAGTAGGTGGACAAGTGTTGGAGATAAAATAACTTCCACCAAAGTTCGATGGGCGAACTTCAAACTATGTATTCTGGACGAACTTCTCAATTATAATCATTAGCTCTCTTTCAACGACTGTAGAATGCTCCAAAGGCATGACGAACATCACTCGGACGAACTTGAATAGTGAAAGAAGTCCCCGTTTAGTTGATTATGATTTTGGATTTGAGATGGGTAGCAGGATCTTAAGTGAAGCCCGGCTTCGTTTGACGGTCGACCTCAGGGACAGTCGAAATCTCCTATAACAAGTGGTAGATCTCACCAATCTCATATTATGAATTCCATCCTAGCCGAACTTGTCTTTAGCCAAACTCCATTCAGATGAATTTTTTTCCAACTAGATTCCTCTGCTCTACTCTATGAACAGTGGCCGACTTTGAAGAGTAGCTGAATTCCTTCCTCTCCTCCGAACGATCATAGATCTGGCCAGCTTATATTGTACGTATTGATCGGGCAAAGGTGAATAGTAAAAGCACCTTGTCGTCAATGCAAGTCCGATCCCCAATCTGAAATAAGTAGTCAATATCCTATCAACAAGGAATCCTAGTGCTCTTTTGGGATGATCTTGAGTATCTATCGAACTTCAGAAAGCAGTGAAGGTTGTACCAATAGAGAGTTCTAAATCTTAACCTTCTCCTATCTCAGTAACCAGTGAATTCCAAATTTTTACCATCATGGCCGAACTTCTCCAAGAAACCCTAGCCATGGTCCTTAGTGAGAAACCCATTATCCTCTTTCAAGTCTCTAGCTTGAATATTCATGTTCGCTCTTGGCCGACTTTGAAGGCAGTCAAGCTTCTCAAAGTTGTCAAAGGTAACAATAGCATAATCCAACTAACTTGCAAGTCTATCCTCCATGATTTAGATGTTAATTCCCAAGATCAACCAACCCGATCCTAAATTTTGTATGGACAATTCACTCCCAAGCACAGAAGTCTCCAATCTATCAACCAAACTCCAACAAATTAATCTCAACCACCTACAAGTCATGACAAATAACAACTCACCCTCCATAACAAACTTTATGTAGCCCGAATTACCCACTAGCAGATGGTTACGGCGGTCACCATTAATCTATTGCATGCTCCATCTATAAAAGGGATCCTCTAGATATTCATCTTCTCTCTAAGCTTTCATCTCCACTTACATTCTCCCGAGTACTCAATTCTTGTTGGTTAAAAAGCTAATTTGACCGTTGGAGAATCCAACCGGAGCCACCCACCTCTGGTTTGGACTTCTTCTTATGGGTCTTATCGGCGACCTCATATTCACCAGCTCTAATAAACTTCGGCATCGACACCATTTTCTGCACCAATAAATGCTAAAAGATTAGTATTAGCAACAACTTTAGCAACGACAAGAACACGATTGCTAATAATTTAAAACATATTATTTTTAAAGTATAATTCTTAGTGATGAAAAAATTATTATTGATGGCACTTGCCATCACTAATAATATTTTTCATATTAGTGGCGAGAGAATATTATTAGCGATAGAAGTTGCCAACGCTAATAATTTTTTCGTCCTTACTTTTCCCACCTAACCGCATGCCCTCATTTTTCTCCATGCTGTCATCCATCGCTCCCTCATTTTTTTCCACCTCACCATCCACCATCTTCTCATTTTTTCATGAACCCCTCTTTCCATGGTTTTGTCCCCTACCACCACCACCCTCTCCCCCACCCTTTGATCCCCCTGCCACTCTCTTTCTCCCTCGATCGATGGCCTCCCCCGACTACATCCAGCCCGCCATCTTCTCATTTTTTCATGAACCCCTCTTTCCATGGTTTTGTCCCCTACCACCACCACCCTCTCCCCCATCCTTTGATCCCCCTGCCACTCTCTTTCTCCCTCGATCGATGGCCTCCCCAAACTACATCCAGCCCGCCTTTTCAAGCCCTTGGCTGCCTCCCACCTCCCCAAGCTCTTGACCGTCACCCCCTGGCTGCACCCAGCCTACCTCCCCAAGCCCCCAACTGCAAGCTCTTGACCTTCTCCTACCTCCTTGAAGCCACCCCCTCCCTCGCCCTTTGGTCCCCTTGCCACCCCCTCTCTTTCCTAGCCGGTGGCTCCCTCTGGTTGCCTCCCCCTAGCTACACCCGGCCTACCTTCCCAAGCCCGACCGACTTCCGCCTCCTTGAGCCCTCGACCATCTCCCTCGATTGCACCCGACTCGGCTCCTCAGCCCCCGGCCATCTCCTCCCGACCGCACCTAGCCTGGCTCTCTGAGCCACCGATTGCAAGCTCCTGATCTCCTCCTGCCTCCTCGAAATCCTGGCCTTCCAGCCCCCTCTATCCCATCCTTCGATCCCCTCACCACTCCCTCTCTCCCCCTGTCCACCTCCCTCCGACTGCACATGGCCCGCCTCCTTGAACCCCTGACTGCCTTTCGCCTCCTCGAGCCCTTGGGTGTAAGCTCCCAACCTCTCACCTCTCCAAAACCCCAGCCCGCCATCCCCCTCTCTTCCACCCTTTGGTTCCCTAGCCACATCCCCTCGACTGCACATGGCCCACCTCTTCAAACCCCTGGTTGCCTCCAGCCTCTCTCTCCCGACCAGTGGCTTCCTTCTGACTATCTCCCTCGAGCTGTTGGAAATTATGTCCTAAAGTCAATCGTCAGCTTATTGATGGTTGAGATATTATAATTGATTTATTAATTAATAAAAAAATATTTTAGCATCTTTTTTCATCATAAGTTTACATCTTCTAATGAACTCTATTATTGTGATGAAATTCTTAGGACTATTTAGTTTCGATAAAGAGAAGATTTATCGATTTGTTCTTAAATTTGTTCATGACCAAATGATAGGCTGTTAATTAGGACGACAACATCTATCGAGCGTAGGTCATTATATGCTATATAGGTTGGATGTCTTCTTAACTAAGATGTGTGGAGACATTGGTATGGCATATAAGTGAGATGTATGGGTACATTATCATTGAACATGATCAACTCTAGAGCATTCTACTATCGAGAATGTCTCTGATGGGATATAGGTATAAGTATCCCTTAGACTTGAGATCACTTCAGTGACTTGCAAGCAACTCACTATGCTTTGGTTCTGAACTAATTAAATTTCTAATTCAGTAATGGAAGGCTTCTAAATATAGTCAAGTACTTATTAAGTCGGAGTGTGATCAAGATGGAATTGACCACTCCAAGAGTTGGAGAAGAATGTATCACTATATTTCAATATAGCAAAACCTTGGCCAGGATTATCCATCAGATGGATTTGGTATTTTGAAATATAATGTGGATAATTTGATCAGAGTTGATAGATAAACTCTGATGTGTCCTACGAGCATTATGGTCAATAGGATGAATTATATGAAAACTATATCCGCATGGATTCTAAGGATGATGTTCTACACCTTCGATCTATCCAACCGTCGGATATCATTGCTAGATGGTCACTTTGATTGGTATAAAAATTTATTTCTATGCTACTGACTTAGATTCAGATCTATGAGATCATATACATTAGAGCTTATGATCTGATCGGATGGTTGATCAATGATTAAGAATCATTCTAGGATTAAACAATCAATACGATTGGTGTTTAATCTAGTGCAAGTGTTGTAGGAGGATTGATTAGTAATTAGACTGCTAATTATCTTAATTTGATTAAGCCAATAGATCGAGATTAAGTCTAATTAAATATTATTTAATTAGATTTGATTTGGACCTGATTGGATCAATTTCAATTGATTTATTGGATAAGCAAAGTACAAGGAAGAACTAGTCTCAGTCTAACTAGGACTCGAATTAACCTAATTTTTTAATTTAATTAAAAAATAAATTAAAATTAAATCTAATTTAATCTGATTTAATTAAGTTCTTAAATGGATTAGGACTTTATTTAATTAGATTGATTTAATTTTAATTTTATTTGATTAAAAGATCTTGTTTGACCAAGTCAAAATAGGAGTCCTAGTGTGATTAGGACTCCCTATCTTCTTGCGCCACCTTGGTCCCAATGCCCTTCATACCTATTTTTTAGATATTTTTCATGAAAAATCCCTTTCTTTCTAATTTTCACACCCCCTCTCTCACTTCAAGTCATATTTGGAAGTTAGGTGGAAGACCAAGTCAAAAGAGGAATTGGTTTTGCTTAGGATTCTATGAGATAGAATCCTTATTGACCAAAACATCTTCCCTTGAGTGCTGCCCCCTCTTTTAATTAATTCTTCTCTTATTTCATGAAAATAATCTTCTTTTTCATGCACCCTCTCTTACTGGTCCATGCCAAGAATTGTGGAGGAGGCACCCAAGAGTTGGGTGCCCCAACAACTTCCCATGTTTGGATATTCCTAGTCTAAGAATTTTACCTAACTTGGACTCTTCTTTTTCCCTATTTATTGGATGAATTTTATTCTATTTTTTCATGAAATACAGAGATTTGGGAGAGGTTTAGGGTGTGCAAAAATCAGAGGAAGAGGGTCCTTGGTCATGGGGGTTTCATAGGCACCAAACTAGGTGTCTAGGTGAGAGAAAAGAGAAGAAGAAGAGGGTCTTCTTCTAGGGCTGTTTTATTTTCAATCTCTCCTCCTTTCTTTTGAATTTTTTTTTTGAGAGAGTCTCAGATCAGTAAATTTTCATCTTTCTTCTTATATTTTAGAGAGTCCAAATTTTGAAGAAGGAAGCACGGATCGATCGTCGAAGAAGGATCAGCACAATACTAGCATGCTGTGCTGATTTTCTGCATCGATCTTCAGATCAAAAATCATAGGCTTGTGTGGATGAATCCTAGAGGTCAGACATGTATGTGGCTCATGACTTCATCTTCAAGCCTGGATTAGCAAGTTAAAATATTTAAACTTTCTCAGATAATAGATCTGATCTATAAACTTCATACCTGCATTTGATGTAGTGTAGATCTAGGTTGATTTGATCAATCTTTTTCTTTCTTATTTGATTTTAATTTTTGATTTAATATCATGCCTTAATTAGGTAATAAATTGAAGATCTGGGTATTTACATGGTTATTTAAATAAATTTTAGATTTATTTAAGTCTTCCGTTGCAAGATCTTGAAAATGTTTCAAGATCTACCTATGAAACCATAGATCTGGTTCATTCATGGGCTGCACCCGACCCACCTCTCTAAGCCCCTAGCCTCCTCTTGCCTCCTCGAAACCTAGCCCACCACCCCCTTTCCCCCACCCTTCAGTCTCCCTACTACCCCCTTTCTCTCCCTGGCCACACCTGGCCTGCCTCCCTGAGCCCTAACTACCTCTCGGCTCCCCGAGTCCCCGAGTGCAATCTTTCGACCCCCCGCCTCCCTAAAACCCTAGCCCGCTACCTCCCTCTCCCCCATCCTTTGGTCCTCCTACCACCCCCTCTCTCCCCCGGTTGGCTGCATCTCCTCCCCACGCTGCCTCCTCCCGGCTCCATCTGGTCCACCTCCTCGAGCCCTCGACTGCAAGCTCCCGACCTCCTCTTGTCTCCTCAAAATCTCGACCTACCACCCCCTCTCCCTGGCCCTTCGGTCCCCTTACCACCCCCTCTCTCCCTCGACCGATGGCTTTCCTCCAATTGCCTCCCTCCGGCTGCACCCGGCCCGCCTCCTTGAGCCATCGACCACCTCCCATCTCTCCGAGCTCCCATTCATTGCAGCATCTCTAAGCCTCAATTCCTGCTCATTTGTGCCTCCTCGTGTCTCAATTTCTACGTGCTAGCCTATGCCTCAGTTCTATATGCTAGCCTTCTTCTGTTGTGAGTATTAGCGACGATATTAGCAACAGCTAATACCATCATAAAAAATTATTTTTATATTTAAATTATATTAATTAAGTATAATTAGATATAAAAAAATTATTTAATTAAGTATTAATTTATACAGAATTTGGGTCCTAGCATGTAGAGAGCTTGAACCAAGAAAAGGTTTGGGTGGCTTGGTAAACATGGGGCCAAGACGTGTTCTACGCGTTTCGATCTCAGTATATAGAGTGCTCAAACTGAGAAAAAGTTTGGGCTACAAACATAAGGCTGAGACATGCCTTGCGCACTCCAGGCTTGATATGCAGAGCATTCGAACCAAAGAAAGATTCGGACAGCATTGTAAACATGGGGCTGAGATGTGCCCTACATGCTTCGATCTCAGTATGTAGAGTACTTGAACCGAGGAAAGGTTTAGACTGCAAACACGGGGCTGAGACATATCCTACGTGCTCTAGTCTCGGCATGCAGAGTGCTCGAACTAAGAGAAGCTTCGGGAAGCATTGCAAACGTGGTGTCAAGATGTGCCCTATGCACTCCGATTTTGGCATGCAGAGTGCTCTAACTTAGAGAAGGTTCAGGTTGCAAACATGGGGTCAAGATGTGCCCTATGCTTTAGTCTCGGTATGCAGAGTGCTCAAATCGAGGAAAGATTTGGGTAGCATTGCAAACCATCCCTATTTGCAATGATGTCCCTTACTTCTATGATTATGCTTTTGAAAATGCTACACTCTTAATCAAGGATGGGCTCGTTGTCTTTGTAAGAAATGTGTTAATAGAAAAATATTTGATAGTGATAGAATAGTTGCTCATTTACATAGGAATGGATTTATGCCAAACTATAAGCATTGGTACCTGGATCGTGATGTGGGAGACAATTGTAAGGGCTTCAAAGGCTCTACTTGTCTAAGACCTTGATAGTGATGGCTTGAGCAGATGATTAACACATTTGATGTTTGATCTAGTTATTGATGGATGTCCATGCAATAATCTTTTAGATTACAATCATTATAGTCATGATGGACATAGGGTTGCTTTGGTTATAGTCATGCTTACCCTTTATAGGGTTGCTACCTCTAGAGGCTAAGCAAGGCTATAACTATAGTAACCCCTATAGTCCATCACATCTATGGCGGTTGCTAGCTGAAAGATTATTACATGGGCCTCTACTAATAACTAGATTAAATCCACCAAATATGCTAATCATCTGTAATAAGTATCATAAAAACATCATTAAAAATATTAATTAATTAATTAATTAATTATTATTTTTAAAAATTAAATATTTTATTTATTATTTTTAGTAAATATATTTACTAATAAAAATGGCTCATTTTTTTGGTCACAACAAAATAAGTTTGGAGCAAATCAGAGTTAAAACAGATATGATATAAATTTTTAAAGAAAAAATTTAAAAAATGAAATGGCTCAGCAGACTCGCCCAGCCAAGCCATCAAAAATAGCTCAGCCAACGTGTCCCAGCTCAGCCAACACACCGTCCAAGCTGGCTTAGCCATAGAAGCCAGTCCACCATTCCACAAATCCAGGCATGGACTGCCAACTCAGTAGAAGGCAGTGAATCATATGCTACCACGTGGTGGACCAAGATCCTTAATTGCACGTATAAGTGCAAAATGATAATTTCACAAGGCAAGGCACGTGATGATTGGTTGCAATCTGTGGTATACTTAGTCTATAGGGTCTATATGGATAGTAATTATGCCATTCTATGGCTGTGGTTGATTCCGATCCAGATCTGATGGCTGTGGTGTTTTCCTAGTTTGATTCAAATTTAGCCAGCTCCACCAACACGATCTGATGGCTCTGAATGCTCTAATGCTTGATCTAGTAGCTAGATTTTGCCCATATCTCGATCCAACAGCTGGTGTTATTTCCTTCTTTGATTCGAAAAATCCTTTAGCCCATCTGCACTATCCGATAGCTACGCACATACCAAATGATGATCCAATAGTTGGTATTCATCCCGACGGTGATCAAGGCATCTAGAGCTCCATCCAATGGCCAAAATCTCATCATCACATGCGATAGGATGGCTCACGTTGATTCCGACTTGATCTGGGCTATTATATATCAATTTTTGATATTTTTTGGATCATTTGATCAACATCTGATGGCCAAAACTTGTGGAATTGCATAGAATTCATCCAGGGGCTATTTTAATCTAATTTTTATCAGGATTTCTTCATATTTATCGATCAAAACACTCTCTTAGTCCCACATTGCCTAAAAAAAATACTCCAACCCTCTAACACCTATTTAAGGACCCCCAGGCCATCAAATCAAATTATCTTCGATCATGGAAGGAGTTTGGTATAGGTTAGAGGCATGCTTGGGTTCGTGGATGCTTTGAGGTAGATGATGCTGAGAGGAAGAGCTATCTTCTACACCATCTCAATACCAACACCGATCCAAGATCAAGATCAGCTTATTTTTAATTTTTATTTTATTTTTTTTTAAATTTTATGTATTTAAATTCTAAAGTTTTAATTAATACAAAATTTACTTTTCTAGCTATTTAAATTTGAATTTTTTATTTTTAATTATAATTTAATTTTTATACTTTAATTTTATTATTCTTTATTTTTATTGCAAGTAGATGCTAAGATCTAACTAGTAAATCTTAATACTAAGTTTAATTTTCTATACCTTTTAATTTTTATTTTTATTTATAATTTTATTTTTTGACTTTAATTTTATTTTCAAAATTCTTTTCATTTTTTTTATAAAAATTAAAGATTTTAAAACTAAAACATTGCCTTCTCTGTAGATTTGATCTAACTCACTACTTTTTATATATTTTTAATCATTTTAAGAGGTCAAAATTAAACTGATAAACATAGTATCCTAATGACAACATCATGCTCTTATCAAATTTTTTATAAAAAATTAAACTTGGTACTCAGATCTATTAGTTATAATCTACGATAAAATTGATATTAAGAAAAATATAATTGTAGTTTCAATAAGGCTAGTTAGTTAGTTGTTTTAGTTTTGATTTTATTGCGGAAGGGAAATCCTGATTTTCCCGGTCCAGGTTCGTTCAGATCTGATTAGATCAAGAGATATATTTCAAAAATTTTTCTCTTGATCTCAATCAGATCTTGATATGTTTCAGATCTGATTCTTATTATTTTAATAAATAAAATAAAATAAGATAAATTAAATCAAATTTAATTTACCTGATTTGGGTAATCCTATTACCCTGTAGATGATCCTGATTGCAGCGGAAGGTTCTGGATCTTAGCCACGCAAGCGCCTGGCCTCTACCGGTATCCACTCGGGTTGGATCTGGAGATCCTCTTCTTCTCTATCACACCTCCAAAAATCAGATCTGGATCTGATCTGGAGGATCTTCAAAACTCTTTTTGAAGATCTGCAGTCGTCCTTTTGCAGCAGCGCAGCCTTCTTGCTTTTGATCGCCTTTCCTTGATCTGAATCGCACCAACCAAAAAGTCCAAAACACCTTTTGGACGTGGAGAGCAAGGGGAGAAGAGACTATGGCATGGAGAAGGAGGGGAGAGGCAGCCTTGGGGCGTGGGGTTTCTCAATTGAATTCATTAGAAATTAGGGTTGGGCGCAGGGTCTTATTTATAGACCTCTTGTGATCCAACTCCTCTTCCTCTCAACCAATCACAACCCTTTGTGAAATCAGATCTAAATCTGATTGGTTGGAATAGAGACCCCTGGATTCCTCCTTAGAGGGCGCCTAAGACCAGTCAAACTTGGATTCTTAGTAGAACTCTGAATTGGAATCCAAAAGGGAGGTGGAGTCCTTGTCCAACAAGGACTCCTAGGCGCCTCCTACTTGGGCTCACGCCACCCTTGGCGTGCGCCCTTCTCCTTGCCAGGTTCTGGCAGGGGGACAGGCCCCCACCAGCTCTCCAATAGGTGCATGACATGTGGTCAAAAGTCAAAGGGTGTCAATGGTCAACGTTTGACCAGTCAAAGGTAGACTTTTGACCAAAGTCAAAGAACAAGAAATGGCAGGTGACCAAAAATGGCAGGTAATGTCTTACAAATAAGACAACCTATTCTGACTTGGACAACCTCCAGTCAGACCATATGAAGGCCTCTGATTGAGCACAAACTCCTTTGGCTCAGTCAGGACAACTTATTTATGATAGTAAAAGAAGAACGTTAGGTTCAATCGAGTGCTAGCACGATTTCCTTGAACCTAATTGAATCTCATTCAGATCAATTGAACTAGATCAGTTCAATTGATGATCACCAGATTCAAACCCTTGTTTGTGTGACCCAGTTAGGTTCAGTTCTGTATGGTAATGGGATATGTCATGATCTCTATCATAGACATCATCGAAACTCCTTTCGATGGATCAGAACTCTTCTGATTCGAACAGCTAGAATGATCGATCATCTAAATCATTCTAATTGCTCCCAAAATCCACCAGTGACACCTAGCAGTATATGGTGGCAACCCATCAGAGCTGAATGCGAACCTCTTGGTGCAGCTACCTGTGTGATTAAGTTCTTCTATCTTGAGCCCCGATCAGATTAGGGTTAAGGTGAACTCGTCAAACCCTAGTCTCTGTCATATGATGTAATCATTCGATTCGAGTCCAATGTGAAAATCTAAATAGAAACTCTTTCTATTATTTCACTCTGCCATGGCCATGGGCTTTCTGGACTTGATTCTCATGATCATCATAGGGCTGCTCCTCTACCACCGAGGTAGATAGATTCCATCTTGATGCAATCCAGTTCCTACAATGAACATGCTATAGCCAACATACACCTCAGGGTTCCATATGGCTAGGAGACCGAGTAATGGTGTAGTCAAACTATAACACCCTCAAGGTGAACTGCCGATGCATCTCAGGTCAAAGAACCAGACACACACTACTGCAGCATCGAGTCAGTCATTGACGAGAAGGTAGACTTCCCTAATGACTACTCGAGGTGGTCACGCTCAGTGCCCTCGTTCTCTAACGAGTACCTGTACTCTCGCTCCGGTGTCTCCACACCGTAGACTCAAGACTCATCTACTAAAGAGAAGCGATCGTACACCAACCTTCCGGATCAATCACCATCCTCGTGATGATCCTATGGTCGGGAGCTGTTTATGAGTTAATAATGATTATTCATGTCTTAAATTTTCAACTCTTGAAAATATGAATTATCATTACCATTAACTCAAAGGATGTATCACAGACACTAAATACACATATGTGATAGAAAATAACCCATTTTATTAATTATAGTCAAAATTATAATTTTGCCCCTAGAAGTGTATTACAAGTGTCAGCCAATTCTGGCTTCTAGGGCACATATATCTAACAATCTCCCACTTGTCCTAAAGCCAATTGGCTACAAGTCTAAGTCCCATCTTCTCAAGGTGGGCTTCGATCTTCTGCTGGCCCAACGGCTTTGTAAGTGGGTCTGCCACATTATCTGCGGAGTTGACTCTCTTGACCTCAACGTAACCTTTCTCAAGGTAATCGCGGATGAGGTGGTATCACCGTTTTGCTTGGAACTCTTCCAGCACAAACAGTCTGCCAGATGTCGACTTTCGATCATCTATATCAGGACATGAAGTCCGAGTCTGTGTATCCCTGAACTTGGAGTTCTCCGTTACCAAAGACCAACATCATATCCTTAGTTCTTCTCAAGTACTTAAGGATACATTTCACAGAAGTCCAGTGTTCTTCACCTGGATTTGACTGATATCTGCTTGTGACACTCACAGCATGGGCTATATCAGGTCGTGTACATAGCATGGCATACATGAGGCTCCCTATTGCAGAAGCATAAGGGATCTTGCTCATGCGTTCTATTTCCTCAGGTGTGCTGGGGCACATCTTCTTGGAAAGATGAATACCATGTCTGAAGGGTATTAATCCCCTCTTAGAGTTTTCCATACTAAACCTCTTTAGTACTTCCTCTATGTACATCTTCTGTGAAAGTCCTAGCATCCTATTCGGTCTATCCCTATAGACCTTAATTCCTAGAATAAAGGATGCTTCACCTAGGTCTTTCATGGAGAATTCCTTGGACAACCACATCTTGACTGATGTCAACATGGGAATATCATTTCCCAATAAGGAGGATGTCATCCACGTACAATACGAGGAAGACAACAGCGCTCCCACTGACCCTTTTGAAAACACACATGGTTCCTCTTCATTTTTGATGAAACCAAACTTTTTTGATCACATCATTGAAACGAGTGTTCCAGCTCCGAGATGCTTGCTTAAGTCCATATATGGACCTTTGCAGCTTGCAAACCTTGTGATCAGTATCACTGGATGTGAAACCTAGCGGCTGTTCCATATAGATATCTTCCTCAAGATATCCATTTAGGAATGCCGTTTTCACGTCCATTTGCCATATTTCATAATCGAAATAGGCTGCAACAGGCAAGCAATGTGCGGATGGATTTTAGCATAGCTACTGGGGAAAAGGTATCCTGATAGTCAATGCCTTCGCGTTGACTATAACCTTTTGCCACCAGTCTAGCCTTGAATGTCTCCACATTCCCATCTGCACCAATCTTTCTCTTGAAGATCCATTTACACCCAATAGGTACTATACCTTCTGGTGGATCTACCAAGGTCCAGACTTGGTTTGAGTGCATCGAGTCGAATCTTCTGACTTCATTGCCTCAAGCCATTTCTCGGAGTCGATATCTGATATCGCCTCGTTGTAGGTTTTGGGATCATCACCATGAGCACCATTACCTATGAGGAACATTTCCTCTACGTCCTCTGAAATAATACCTAAGTATCTTTCAGGGGGACGGAAAACTCTTTCCGATCTACGAGGTGGAGGAGGTAGTGTTCTTATTGGCTCAACCTGATTTGGTTCCACTTGGTCCTTAGCTCGTTCTGCTTGTGAGACTTTCTCATCAAGCTTAATCTGCTTTCCAATGCCGCTATCTTGAATAAACTATTTTTCAAGAAATATGGCATGTCGACTCACAATCACATTGTGGTCTTCTGGAATGTAGAAATAGTATCCTAATGACTCTTTAGGATATCCTATGAATCGAGCTCTAAAGGACCTAAACTCTAACTTGTCCGCTTGTTGTCTTTTGACATGAGCCGGACAACCCCAAATTCTGAGATGACTCAGACTTGGTTTCTTACCGTGCCATATCTCATACGGTGTGGTAGGAACGGTTTTAGAGGGAACCCTATTCAGTAAATAGATTGAAGTTAATAATGAATGTCCCCAAAGAAAATCAGGGAGGTCTGTGAAGCTCATCATGGATCGAACCATATCCAATAGAGTCCGATTTCTCCGTTCTGAAACCCCGTTGAGTTGAGGTGTTCCTGGTGGAGTCCATTGAGAGACTATGCCATTTTCCTTAAGATAGTCTAGGAATTCCCGGCTAAGG
The DNA here is from genome assembly GCA_006176705.1 of Cocos nucifera. Classification (NCBI taxonomy): domain Eukaryota; kingdom Viridiplantae; phylum Streptophyta; class Magnoliopsida; order Arecales; family Arecaceae; genus Cocos; species Cocos nucifera. The sequence continues at coordinate 109,727 of QRFJ01005059.1, read as the reverse complement.
TATTCACCTCCTCGATCTGATCGAAGAACCTTAATGGGTTTTCCAGTTTGTTTTTCTACTTCATGTCTGAATTCTTTGAACTTTTCAAAAGCTTCAGACTTGTGTCTCATAAGATACACATACCCATACCTAGACAGATCATCGGTAAAGGTAATGAAGTAGACAAAAATTGCCTCTAGCCGGCACATCGAAATGGGCCGCACACATCAGTATGTACTAGGGCAAGGAGATCTGTGGCCCTCTCCCCATGTCCAACAAAAGGGAGTTTAGTCATTTTGCCTTGAAGACAAGATTCACAAGTTGGATATGACTCAAAAGTCAATGGACTCAATAGCCCATTTTTCTCCAATTTGTTAATCCTATCTTCTGCTATATGACCTAATCTCAGGTGCCATAGATATCTGTCGTTTGGACTATCCCTAGGTCGTTTGGCATTCACGTTTTGCTCGATAGTTAAAACAGGTACATCAATATGCAACTGATAAAGACCATTAATAAGGAAACCATTTGCAATTTTATTTCTTTCATAAAGAATGTTACAATGGTCCTTAAAGAAGGTGATCACATAACCTTCTTGTGCTAAGCATGAAACAGAAATCAAATTCCTGCTAGCTGCAGGCACATAATAACAGTCTTTTAAAACTAAGTCTAAACCAGATGGTAATCGCAAGAGGGTATGTTCCCACGGCTACTGCAGCAACTCTTGCTCCATTACCGATGCGTAGGATCATGTCTCCATCCCTCAGCCTCCTGCTATCCTCAAGACCCTGCATAGAAGTGCACAGATGAGCACTAGAACCAGAGTCAAGCACCCAACTGGATGCAGAAGAAACCGTAAGGTTAGACTCAATAACGAGCATACCTCCAGAAGGACCTTCCTTCTTGTTCTTCAGGGTGGCCAGGTAAGTAGGGCAGTTCCGCTTCCAATGGCCGTCGCTGTTGCAATGGAAACACTTTCCTTTGCCATCGACCTTCTTCTTCGGTTCTGCCTTCTTCTTCTTTGATCCTTCCACCTTTTGCTTTTTCACAGACTTCTTTTTCTTTCCATAAGACTTTCTTTTGGAAGAAGTCCGTTCCATAGCAAGAACTGAGCCTTTAGAACCTTTCATAGAAAGCTCAGCGGTAACCAGCATATTCATTAACTCGGCCAAGGAATTTTGAAGTTTATGCATGTGGTAATTCATGATGAATTGCCCATATGCATCAGTCAAGGATTGCAGAATAATATCGTTCTGCAGGTCCAAGTCCAACTTCACACCGAGCTTCTCAAGCTCTTCCATGTCCTTGATCATTGTCAGACAGTGATCTTGGACTGACTGCCCATCACGCATCTTAGCCTTAAAAAGTCATTTCGTGACTTGATATTTGGCTGCGCGACTCTGTTCACCAAACATCTCCTGCAGGTGAGCCAACATTTGGCGAGCAGTCCCGATATCTTCATGTTGGCGCTGGAGCTCATCAGACATCGAGCCCAACATGTAGTATCTGGCCTTATTGTCTTCGTCAATCCATTTTTCCAGAGACGCTCTCTGTTCAACAGGATGGACGGGCTGGTAAGGTGGGAGGGTCCTGGTCCAAAACATGTGTTAACTTCTCTGAACCCAAAACAATTTTGTAGTTCCTGAGCCAATCTTTATAATTGGGTCCAGTCAGTCTATGTGTGTCTAGGATACGTGCCAATGGGTTGGACGCAGACATTTTCCTGTAGAGAGTCAAAGATTCTAGTTAGATACTGTAATTTTGACTTGACCAATTTGTTTAGGGATTTTATTTTTAAACAAATTAGCTCCCACTATTTTCTCGGATCCCTACACTCCCTCTGTAGAGATGCGAAAATCTCCACGATTAATGATTTCTAGTGGGTGGTGCGGTCTCACCAACTGACTCATCACCTCACCTAACAGTTATTGGTGATGGGTTAGCCAATGAGTGAACAACTCTTGTTCAATGATTCTCTAATCATGGTGCACCCAAACTTGGTCTCTAATTCATGAATCTCACCGTATCCGGAATATTGATCCACTCCTTAGTTAAGTCAGACCCACCATTTGCATAGACTGGGTTCCTAATTGAGTCTCTCACCGTATCCAGAATATTGAGCCCAACTCATCCTCCAGCCCATAGCATCCAATGCCTAATAGACATGGTTGCATCTTCCCGGTGCAACTGAGCCACTGTATCCAGCCGAGAACAATCAACCCCGGGAAGGGCCCGCACGTCTACAATGGTGGAAGACCTCAGACTTAATCTTTTCTTAGGGAGAATTGATTCAGGTCTCATTAAACTAGACTTGGCTTAGTCATAACAATTATGACTAACCTAGTGGCATGGGTTAGCTCGGATTATTGACCACCTCAGATCAGAACTGTGTCAACAGATATGGCCAGGTAAGTGAGACCGGTGGAAGGAATATGCCATTAACTCGCACAAGAACGCATTCAGGTCGAGTAGCTTCCAATTAAAAACCAGTCGGTCGTCTGTGCCAAACTTACCTTAGACACCAAATTGTTGAGTCAGAACCAATTGGGTTAGCCTACAATCCAGACTCTAACCTCTGAGCCTAATTAGGTCTTGCTTGATCGTGACTCGATCTTGACCCAGACTTAATCCTATTAGGCTGGTCAATTTAAGCATTGTTGATCCCATCTAACCAACTCTTGATTCGGTTTGATCAACCGCTTAGACCTAATTGAGCTACCCAAGCCCGAACCCAGTATTATGAATATGTCTTAGATCTGAAATTCTCAATTTTAGACCTAATTAATATTCCATAAACTTAATTCTTAATTAAGTAGGGTTCATAAACAAAATATGCACAATAAATCCTAGGGTTTCAGGATCTAGGGTTTTGCAGAAAGTAAGTTTTGGGTTTCTGATTAAGGACGAACACGCAGCACCCCTACACATCATAAGAACACCCCATCGAATGGGAAGAGAGGGCCTTTAAACCCTTCTTCGTTCTTATGACCGGACGGCCAAGAGGAACGCCTTAATCAGGAACATGTAAATACTACAAAACAGTTATAGATCTATATCATATATCTCATATACAAATTAGATCTAATCATGGCATATTTTGCATACATCTCATGTATCAAAATCATGCATGTTTTCAGATCTAAATTATCTCATAATAATCTAAAAAATTAGATTTAAATTGATCTAATCAAAATAAATTCTAATCTAGACAATTATGTAGAACTATTCTACAACTAGTCTAGACATGCATCTAATCATATCTCATATGATATTTAAAATTAAATAATTTTTATTTGCTATTTATCAGATGTTATTATAACACTTATAATATCAGAAAAATAGTAAATAAGAAGATCTAAAATATGATTTAATCAGATTAAATCAAAGACATGCAAAACTATTCTATAGAACTATTCTATTCTAGAACTAGTCATGCATATCTTCATGTTCTTAGATCCAAATCATTTAATTTTAATTTTTTCTGATTTCAGATCTGATCACATCTCATGTGACATCTGAAAATCACTTTATTTTCTAATTAAAATAAAATTTAAAATCAGATCTAAACAATTTTAGAACCATGGCTCTGATACCAGTTGAAGGAAAATCCTGATTTCCCGGTCCAGGTTCGTTCAGATCTGATCAGATCAAGAGATATATTTCAAAAATTTTTCTCTTGATCTCAATCAGATCTTGATATGTTTCAGATCTGATTCTTATTATTTTAATAAATAAAATAAAATAAAAAAGATAAATTAAATCAAATTTAATTTACCTGATTTGGGTAATCCTATTACCCTGTAGATGATCCTGATTGCAGCGGAAGGTTCTGGATCTTAGCCACGCAAGCGCCTGGCCTCTACCGGTATCCACTCGGGTTGGATCTGGAGATCCTCTTCTTCTCTATCACACCTCCAAAAATCAGATCTGGATCTGATCTGGAGGATCTTCAAAACTCTTTTGAAGATCTGCAGTCGTCCTTTTGCAGCAGCGCAGCCTTCTTGCTTTTGATCGCCTTTCCTTGATCTGAATCGCACCAACCAAAGTCCAAAACTACCTTTTGGACGTGGAGAGCAAGGGGAGAAGAGACTATGGCATGGAGAAGGAGGGGAGAGGCAGCCTTGGGGTGGGGTTCTCAATTGAATTGCATTAGAATTAGGGTTGGGCGCAGGGTCTTATTTATAGACCTCTTGTGATCCAACTCCTCTTCCTCTCAACCAATCACAACCCTTTGTGAAATCAGATCTAAATCTGATTGGTTGGAATAGAGACCCCTGGATTCCTCCTTAGAGGGCGCCTAAGACCAGTCAAACTGGATTCTTAGTAGAACTCTGAATTGGAATCCAAAAGGGAGGTGGAGTCCTTGTCCAACAAGGACTCCTAGGCGCCTCCTACTTGGGCTCACGCCACCCTTGGCGTGCGCCCTTCTCCTTGCCAGGTTCTGGCAGGGGGACAGGCCCCCACCAGCTCTCCAATAGGTGCATGACATGTGGTCAAAAGTCAAAGGGTCAATGGTCAACGTTTGACCAGTCAAAGGTAGACTTTTGACCAAAGTCAAAGAACAAGAAATGGCAGGTGACCAAAAATGGCAGGTAATGTCTTACAAATAAGACAACCTATTCTGACTTGGACAACCTCCAGTCAGACCATATGAAGGCCTCTGATTGAGCACAAACTCCTTTGGCTCAGTCAGGACAACTTATTTATGATAGTAAAAGAAGAACGTTAGGTTCAATCGAGTGCTAGCACGATTTCCTTGAACCTAATTGAATCTCATTCAGATCAATTGAACTAGATCAGTTCAATTGATGATCACCAGATTCAAACCCTTGTTTGTGTGACCCAGTTAGGTTCAGTTCTGTATGGTAATGGGATATGTCATGATCTCTATCATAGACATCATCGAAACTCCTTTCGATGGATCAGAACTCTTCTGATTCGAACAGCTAGAATGATCGATCATCTAAATCATTCTAATTGCTCCCAAAATCCACCAGTGACACCTAGCAGTATATGGTGGCAACCCATCAGAGCTGAATGCGAACCTCTTGGTGCAGCTACCTGTGTGATTAAGTTCTTCTATCTTGAGCCCCGATCAGATTAGGGTTAAGGTAAACTCGTCAAACCCTAGTCTCTGTCATATGATGTAATCATTCGATTCGAGTCCAATGTGAAAATCTAAATAGAAACTCTTTCTATTATTTCACTCTGCCATGGCCATGGGCTTCAGGACTTGATTCTCATGATTATCATAGGGCTGCTCCTCTACCACCGAGGTAGATAGATCCCATCTTGATGCAATCCAGTTCCTACAATGAACATGTCATAGCCAACATACACCTCAGGGTTCCATATGGCTAGGAGACCGAGTAATGGTGTAGTCAAACTATAACACCCTCAAGGTGAACTGCCGATGCATCTCAGGTCAAAGAACCAGACACACTACTGCAGCATCGAGTCAGTCATTGACGAGAAGGTAGACTTCCCTAATGACTACTCGAGGTGGTCACGCTCAGTGCCCTCGTTCTCTAACGAGTACCTGTACTCTCGCTCCGGTGTCTCCACACCGTAGACTCAAGACTCATCTACTAAAGAGAAGCGATCGTACACCAACCTTCCGGATCAATCACCATCCTCGTGATGATCCTATGGTCGAAAGCTATTTATGAGTTAATAATGATTATTCATGTCTTAAATTTTCAACTCTTGAAAATATGAATTATCATTACCATTAACTCAAAGGATGTATCACAGACACTAAATACATAGGTGTGATAGAAAATAATCCATTTCATTAATTATAGTCAAAATTATAATTTTGCCCCTAGAAGTGTATTACAAGTGTCAGCCAATTCTGGCTTCTAGGGCACATATATCTAACAGCCTCTAACCTATACCAAACTCCTCCCTTGATCAAAGATAATTTGATTTGATGGCCTGGGGGTCCTTAAATAGGTATTGGAAGGCTGGAATATTTTTTTTCTAGGCAATGTGGGACTAAGGAAGTGTTTTGATCATCAAATATGGATAAATCATGATGAAAATTGAATTAAAATAGCCCCAAGATGAATTTTATGCAATTCCATGAGTTTTGGCCATCAAATCTTGATCAAATGGTCCAAAAAATACTAAAAATTGATATATAATATCCTAGATCAACTCAGAATCAACGTGGGCCATTTGATTGTGCATGATGATGGGATTTTGGCCATTGGATGGAGCTTTGGATGCCTTGATCATCGTCGGGATGAATACCAATCATCGGGTCATCATTTGGAATGCATGTAGCCATCGGATCGGATAGATGGCTGAAGGATTTTTTGAATCAAAGAAGGAAATAACACCAGCCATTGGATTGAGATATGGGCAAAATCTGGCCGCTGAATCAAGCATTAGAGTGTTAGGAGCCATCGGATCGTGTTGATGGAGCTGGTTGAATTTGAATCAAATTAGGAAAACACCACAGTCGTCAGATCTGGACTAGAATCAACCACAGCCATATGATCATGCAATTGCTGTTCATATGGATCCTATAGATCGAGTGTACCATAGACTGCAATCAATCACCGCATGCCTTGCCCTATGAAATTATCATTTTGCCCCTATATGCTGTGATGAATTTTCTGTAAATCCTTTAAGGGTCTTGGTCCACCACATGGTAGTTTGTGATTCGCTGCCTTCTGCTTAGCTGGTGGTCCACACCTAGATTCATGGACCGACGGGCTAGCTTATGTAGCTGAGCGGGCTTGAACGATGCATCGGTTGAGTTGGGATACACTGGTTGAGCTATTTTCGATGGCTTGGCTGGGCGCGTCGGCTTAGCTAGGTGAGTTGGCTGAGCCATTTTATTTTTATTATTTTTTTTTTTTAAATTTATATCGAATCTATTTTAACTCTGATTTGCTCCAAACTTATTTTGTTATGATCAGAAAAATGAGCTCTTTCAATTGATAAATATATTTTTTAAAAATAATAAATAAAAATATTTAATTTTTTAAAAATAAAATTAATTATTTAATAAATTAATATTTTTAATGGTATTTTTATGGTACTTATCAAAATGCTCGAGCCTGTCACTATTGAGCTCTTGCATATCAATAAATATTTTAGATAAGTAAAGCTTTCTGTCCGTACATATTATCTTCCACATCTTTCTATGTAGGTACCAATATTTATAGTTTGGCATAAATCCACTTCTATATGAATGGACAAATATTGTATCACTATCAAGCATTTCTTTATTGATATATCTTTTATAAAGACAATGAGCCTGTCCTTGTCCTAAGAGTACAATATTTCTAAAAGCATAATTATAAAAGTAAAGGATATCATTGCAAATGGGGACAGTCAAGATGCATATCTCGCACATATGGACTTGGAGCTTGCCAGATGACTAGACTACACGAGTACATAAATTTTATTTTTATATTATTTTATTTTTTAGTAAAATTTATACTTTTGGTTTGCAGCTCGAGGAGGCAACTAGGGGCTTGGAGAGGCTATGATGACTGCCTATGCGAGATGCGCCTAAATGGAGGTGATGCATTCTGTTCTTGTTGTTGAATGGTCAAGCTTGGATGGTCTGTTACATTGCAGACAACCACTTGTAGCCATCTCACTATACTTTGGTGCACAAAAACTAGTAATGTAGGGCAAGCTTGAATGGTCTATTACATTGCAGACAATCGCTTGCAGCCACCTCATGGTTAAAGGTGCAGAGGAACTTGTAATGCCTTATTTTTCAATGGCAGATCTAAGCCTTTTTTATATTTTTATGTACTAAAATTATCATGTACTGCTGAATGAGAATCAAATAACACCTAAATCAGGAGACTAGCAGACCAACATATTATCATATATTATTGGATGAGAATTATTTTTTTATTGATATAATAAGTACCATAAATTTATCAATAAAAATATTAATTTAATAATTAATTTATATTTATTTTTAATAATTAATAATTAATATATACATATTTTTAAAAAATTAATATTTTTATTAATTAAAAAATAATAAAATAAAAATAAAATATTATCATCAGTAAAAAGAGCTTATTTTTTTGATAATAACAAAATAAGTTTGAAGTAAATCGAAGTTAAAATGGACCAAATATGAATTTTCAAAGAAAAAAATTTTAAAAAATTAAAATGGCTTCGTCGGCTTAACCAGTTAAGCCGACGTGTCCAGCGAAGCCACTGCATTTGGCTCAGCAGATGCATCCCAGCTCAACCGGTGCGCCGCTCAAGCTAGCTCAGTCACTGAAGCCAACCAGTCGGTCTATGATCCAAGCGTGGATCGCCAGCACAGCAATGTTTGGCCAATCACATGCTATATGGTGGACCAAGACCGTTAAGAGGTTTTTAAAAAATTCATCGTGGCATACAAGATTAAAATGGTAATTTCACAAGTCATGCTAAGTGCTAATTGGTCCGGTCTTCAAATGCATCCAGTCTACTAGGTCCACAGCTATAGTAATTGCACCATCCGACGATCCAGGTTGATTCCAATCCAGATCCGATGGCTATGTTTTTTCCCATTTTAATTAAGTTTCCAACTCCTCATCTGTGCCATCCAACGGCTCCGGATGCTCCAGGCGATGATCCAATGGTCTGATTTCTTCCAAACTTCGATCCAATGGCTAGTGTTATTTCCTTCTTCAATTTGAAGATCCTTCAGCCCATCTGCACGATCCAACAATAGCATGCATTCCAAACAGCGATCAGATGGTGGAGAAAGCTCCCGACGATGATTTAAACACCTAGCGCAATCTAATGGCTGAAAACTTCCTAATTAAAGTGATCCAATGGATGAAAATTAATCCGATTGGATCTAGGCTTTTAAAACTTAATTTTTGACATTTTTTGGACCATTTGATGCAGATCCGACGGTTAGACTTCACTAGAAGCACAGAATTCGATCCAGAGGCTATTTTAATTTGATTTTTACTAGGATTTCACTATTTTTGTTGATCAAAACTCCTTTATAGTCTCATATTGCCTATAGAAAAGATTCCTCGCATCCAACACCTATAAATAAGACTCTAGACCTCCAGGAAAAGTTGTCTTCGATCTTGGTGTAGCTTTGGTACAGGACAGAGCTATGCTCGGATTGATGGCTGCTTCGAGACAGACGGTGTCGAGAGAAAGAGAAGGCTTTCTACACCATCTTGCTGCCAATGTCATTCCAAGATCGAGATAATCTATTTCTAATTTTTATTTTTTTTTTCTATCTTTTTAATTTATGTATTTAAATTTTGAATTAAATTTTAATTAATGCAAATTTTATTTTCTTGCTCTTTAAATTTTAGTTCTTTATTTTCTATTCTTCAAATTTTTGATCTTTAATTTTTATTATAAATTTAATTTTATTGCAAGTAGATACTAAGATCTAAATAGTTGATCTTAGTACCAAAAATTTACTTTCATATTATTTAATTTTTTATTATTTGATTTTATGTAATTTAAAATTCTATTTTTTTACTTCAAAATTTTTTTTCAAATCTTTTCTTTTTTTTTTGCTAAAAATCAAAGATTTCAAAACTAAAACACTACCTTCTCTATGAATTTGACTCAACTCACTACTTTCTATCTATTTTTAATTTATTTTATAAAATTAGAATTAAATTGATAAACATGATGTCCTAACAACAACATCATGCTCTTATCAAGTTTTTGGCACCGTTGCTAGGAAAGGCACGGACATTAAAATTCTTGATCTCTTTGATTTTTTTATAAATAAAATTATAAATAAATTTTTAATTTCTTTAATTTTTGTCAATATTGCTTACTAACTTGTTCTTATTTATTTTGCAGATAAGAGAAAAAAAAGAGAGCATAAAGATTAGGGCAAGGAGGAAGCTTCCAATCCTACTTGGTGAGATCAATCCTAATCCTAGATTTATTTATTTATTTATTTTATTTTCAAATTAATCTAAAAAATATCTACTTAAACCTAACTAAAAGCTTCATAATAAAATTAGAAATCCTAATTGCTTAGAGCATCCATTACATTAGTTTTATTTTTATTTTTATTTTTTTGATGATCGCTGGAGATAAGATAAGCTTCTCAAGTCTAATTAGTTTCATGCGTCTAATTTAGTTGCATAGAACTCCTTATTTGGAAGTGATTGTGCATATTCATGTTAAACCAAATTAAGGGTATAATCCATTAAACAATATAAGATGAGAATTTGATCATCCTTCCTTGGTCCATAAACAACCAACCAGCTTCCTGCATTGACCTTAGCCTTTAAATTAAAGTCAATTAGACATTAGCCCTAGGAACTCGAGCTTATTAGAATAAGGAACCATAAAAGTTGGACCGAATTAGGGTTAGTTAATTTGATTGATTTCTAAGGCAAGTGGATCAGAGATGACTGGGACCAAAGAAAGATGGTTTATAATTGATTTCATTAGCTTACCTAGTCAAATATAATTGATATCTAAGATAAGCAACGGAAGAACTCCCATCGATCTTATACTTAATTAGTTGATTGATTGATTTTATACTTGAAGGGATTGAAAGTGACCTTGGCAGTTAGGAATTGTCTAGATCTAAGACAATTCTTAGTTATGATTGTTTACCTAACTTGATTGCTAGCCAACATTAAACCTAATTAAAACTAATCTTCTCTCTTTTCTTAGCTCTAGAACTTCTTAAGACCTTTCCTTTAGAACTCTTCTTTCTTTTTTCACCTTTTCTCCTCTTCTCTTTCAAAAAATAAATTAAAAATAATAAAAAAACTAATAATTAAATAATAAAAATAATTAAAAATAGTAAAAAATAAAAAATTAAAATAAATAAAAATTATAAATAAATAAATAAAAAATAAATAAAATTATAATAAAATAATAAAATCATTAAAAATCATTAATTTTTTTAAAATAAATAAAATCTAAAAAAATTCTAAAAAATCTAAAAAAATAAAATAATAATATAAAAAATTAAAAAAATAATAAAAAAATTTAAAAAATTTTGAACCACACATTAGAATTGCACTAGTACATACACAGTAGGAAATTACTTATCTAATCTAGTTGAACCCAACCATAAAATTGAATGGCTGAACCATATTAAATCCAATAATCAAACGGTTAAAAATTTTAGAGAACCACCTAGGTAAATAAAAAAATATTTTATTTTTTCTACCTATAACCCATCGACTTGTATCCAGTTATCTGATAATCATGCATTCTACTATGAGATCAAGCCAACCACAATCCAGATTCTCTCATCTTTCTATGAGAACACCAATTGAGACCCTTATAAATATTTGGATGAATTTCTCTAGTTGAACCCAACCATAAAATTGAATGGCTGAACCATATTAAATCCAATAATCAAACGGTTAAAAATTTTAGAGAACCACCTAGGTAAATAAAAAAATATTTTATTTTTTCTACCTATAACCCATCGACTTGTATCCAGTTATCTGATAATCATGCATTCTACTATGAGATCAAGCCAACCACAATCCAGATGCTCTCATCTTTCTATGAGAACACCAATTGAGACCCTTATAAATATTTGGATGAATTTTTAGAAATCTGCTCTATGCTGAAAATTCAAATTTTAACCAATGATGCTCTTAGATTAATCTTATTTTTCTTTTCATTAAAACACAAAGCCAAGTATTGGCTTAGCATAATAGAGAGACCAATCCAAAGTTGGGCTGAATTACAACATGAATTTCTTAAAAAAATTTATCCTGTAGGCCGAATCAACATCATGAGGTGAGCTATCATTGGATTTGCTCAGCTTCCAGGAGAACAAATTCATGAGTCATGGGAGAGACTTAAGAAACTTCTTAGAAAATGTCCACAACATGGTCTGTCTAAGTGACAAGTAGTTCAAGTTTTTTATAAGGATTTAGGAGACCAATATAGACAAATGGTAGATGCATTCTATGGAGGTGCATTCATGAACAAGAGTGAGGATGAAGTCTGTGCCCTATTTGAAATTCTAGGTGAAAACTCAATCAACCATGCTTCATTATCCTCCTACCAAAAGTGGGGAGGAATCTATGAATATCTAGAATCTAGCTCTAAGACTGATTTGAACTTGATAGATAAAGTGGACCTTCTTGCACAGAAATTAGACCAACTTCTAACCCTACGTCAACAATCTCCTACACAAATCACATCACCCTCTAATTATCAAGAGATTTATTCCATCTATGCTAGCCCAACCCATCACGTCAGTGAATGTCCTATGGCTGCACAATTTTCATCTTGCATCCAAGAACAAGTCCAAGCTGCTTAAGGCTACTCCAAGCCTGTTAATGATCCTTTTTCAATTACATATAATCCAGACTGAAGGAATTACTTTACTTTTTCTTGGATATTCCAACAAACTCAGGCTCAGACCCAAATTTCACCAGTGTAGAACTATCAAAATAGGCTCCAATACTAAAACTATGTCTATAATAGTGGTTAGCCTAGTCAATCTTTCCAATCATTGCATTATAATCAGCCATCATACCTACCTCCTTAACAGACCAATCTAGCCGATGATAAATTTAATCAACTTCAACAACTGATTTTGACTCAACAGAAATCCATTACCAGGCTAGAAGCATAAATAGGATAATTAGTCGAGTCTAACATGAGAAGAGAACTAGATCAATTATCGAGCCAATCGATTCTTATAAATAACCCACCTAACATCTACCAACCATCTGGATTTAATTATCAATCTAATGTCTTACCTAGGAATCCTTAATTAAAGAATGCTAAAGTAATTTTTGAACTTAAAAGTTATAGGATTCTTATGGATCCATACCAAGATCAGGTGAGAGAGGCTAGTACTGATGCTAGCTAAAATAAAAATTTAGAGAAAGAGATTAGTACTGAGGCTAACCACATAGAAGAATCTGAGTCTGAAATTGGTACTGATATTAGTTTCAATGAATTAAACATAGGAAAGAAGAGAATAGATGATTTACTTGAGACCTATAAACCTAAAGTTCTATTTCCTTCAATCCTAGAACTCGATTGTTCTCACAAAAATCAAGAGATATGTAACGAAGTGTCAACAAAGTTATTTAAATAAGATCATATTAATTTACCTCTATAACTAAAGCCACTTTTAGTCATCCTTCTAGTATCCACTGCATTAAACTCAACTCCTAATTTAAAAACTCAATATATGAGCATTTTAGAAGAACAAATAGGAGAAATTCTCAACAAATAAGGGTCTGAGAATAGGGTCATGAACTATATCCCATAATTAATAATGAATATAATAATACAGGGATCACAAACTACCTTCTTGAGATTGATAATTCAAAACTATTAAAATTTATCAATCCAATATTTGACACGGGATAGATAGACTACTTTGTATTTGGCTAAAGATGGTAAACTTAGCACTTGTTAGGAGGCAACCCAATATTTAATTTTTTTGCATCTATTTTTTTAATTTATTTTCCTTTTAGGATATTTTGAATAAGTTGGAGGGAGAGCCCAAATTTTTAAAGGCACATGTTGGACCTAAAATACATATTAAACCAGGTGTATTCCTTCCTTTTCTTTATTACACCCTTTATTTTTCCTTCTCCATTGAGGATAATGTCAATTAAGTTGGAAAGAAGAATAATAAAATCTTTATTTTTTTAAATCCTTAAAAATATTAGTATTTGGCATTTAGACATCCAATTATGCTTAAGAATTGAGTTGAATTAAGTATTTTTTTAAAAAAAATTGATGTACAAATCAGAGAATTTATAAGATATTGAGAGACTAAGCATTAAAAAAATTTAATAAAGAGTTAAGTCTAGAATATAGATAATTTATCTTTGAGCACTTCTGATTTTTTCTACCAACATCAAAGAAAAGTCTACTTTTAAGGGCTTGTGTAGGATAACTATATATTTTTTCATATAATAAAAAAATTAGTAAAATAAAATAATTTTTAAGTATTTTTTATTGAGTATTCGAGCCTCTTTGCCTAAGCAAGTATTGAATTTCACGTCAAAAGATGGAAAGGATAAGGAAGCTCGTTGTAAAGCTAGTCTTAACTCGTAGCCTATTTGATTCGAGCTCAAAAGTTCGAGGGGTATTTTATACCTAGTGTTCCAAAGTCAACTAGTTTGAGAGTCATTGGTCCAAGACTCACTATATGGATCTATTGAAAAATGTGTCCCAGAACCATTCATCAGTCTATTGATGATTGAGCTATTTTATAATTATAATAAATTTATTAATTAATAAAATATATTTTTGATATTTTCATCATAAGTTTTTATCTTCTAATGAACTTCATTATTATGATCAAGTCCTTAGGACTATTTAGATTTGATAAAAGGAAGATTTATCGATTAGTTCTTAAAGCTGTTCACGATTAAATGATAGGCTATTAATAAGGATAACAGCATCTATCAAGCATAGATCGCTATATGCCATATAGGTTGGTTGTCCTCTTAACCAAGGAGTGTAGAGACACTCATATAGCATAGAGGTAAGATGTAGGGATACATTATCACTGAATGTGACCAACTCCAGAGCATTCTACTATTGAGAATATCTCTGATGGGATATAGGGATAAGTGTTTCTTAGACCTGAGATCACCTCAATGACTTGCAAGCAACTCACCGTACTTTGGTATTGGACTAATAGAATTTTTAATTTAGTAATAAAAGGCTTTTGGATATAGTCAAGTACTTGCAAAGTTGGTGTGTGATCAAGATGAAATTGACCACTCCAAGAGTTGGAGAAGAATGTGTCACTGTATTTCAATATAGCAAAACCTTGGCCAGGATAATCCATAAGATGTATTTGATATTTTGAAATATAATATGGACAACCTGATTAGAGTTGATAGTTGAACTCTAAGATATCCTATAAGTATTTTGGTTAAGAGGATGAATTATATAGAAACTATATCTGCATGGATTCTAAGGATGTTGTTCTACATATTCGACCTATCCGACTATCGAATACCATTGCTAGATGGTTACTTTGATTGGTATAAAAATTTATTCCTATGCTACCAGCTTAGGTTTAGATCTATGAGGTCACATATATTAGAGTTCATGATCTGATCAGATGGTTGATCAACGATTAAGAATCGTTTTAAGGTTAAATGATCAATACGATTGATGTTTAACTTAATGCAAGTATTGCAGAAGGATTGATTAGCAATTTAATTACTAATTAGCTTAATTTGATAAAATCAAAAGATTAAGATTAAGTTTAATTAAATATGATTTAATTAGATTTGGTTTGGGCTTGATTGGATCAAGTTCAATTAGTTTATTAGATAAGCCAAGTGGAAGGAAGAACTAGTCCTAGTTCAACTAGGACTTGGGTCAACCTAATTTTTTAATTTGATTAAAAAATTAAATTAAAATTTTAATTTAATTTAATTTAAATAAGTTTTTAATTAATTTAGAATCTAATTCAATTGGATTGAATTAATTTTGGTTTGACTTGGTTTGAGAAATCATGTTTGATCAAGTCAAAATAAGAATCCTAGTGAGACTTGGAACTTCCCTCCTTGCGCCACCTTAGTCCTAATGCCCCCATGCCCATTCCCTCTATTTGGTGTGACAAAAACCCCCTCTCCTAGGTATCTCATGCACATCCCTTCTCTCCCTCTTTTTCTCATATGGCAATTTGTTGTGGACCAGGTCAAAGAAGGAAGTTTGAATATGATTTGATTTTTCCCTTGGATGGAGTTTTAGGAAACAAAAACTCCTCCCATGCATACTGCCCTCCTCTCCTTTTTTTTTCCTCTCCTTTTGTTCAGTGGCAAGGAAGGAATTTTGTGCAAAAATTTTAAATGGTCCATGCCTAAAACTTAGGAGGAGGCACCCAAGTGTTAAGCACCCCAACTAGTTGCCTATTTTGGTCTTTCCTAGTCTAAGAGTTTGACCCAACAAGAACTCCTCTATATCTTTCTATATAGGATGAATTTTGAGCTAATTTTTGGACATATTCTATAACATTGAGAGACCTTTTGTGTGTGTGAAAATTAGGGAGAAAGAGTATTGGAGCATGAGAATTTCATAGACACTAAACTATATATCTAGGTGAGAGAATAGAGAAGAAGAAGAGGGTCTTCTTCTAGGGTTGTATCGTTCATCTCTTTTCCTCCTTTTTGAGATTATTTAAGAGTGTCTTAGATCTATAATCTCTTTTTCTTCCTCTCATCTTTGGAAGAGTTCAAATTCAGAAGAAGAAAGCATCAGAGCGATCATCAAAGAAGGATCAACACAGTACTAGCATACTATGCTGATTTTCTGTATAGGACTTCTGATCGTGGTTCGTGGGCTTGTGTGGATGACTCCTAGAGGCCAGACATGTGTGCGGCTTGCAACATCATCCTCAAGCTTAGATCAATAAGTTAGAATGTTTAACTTGCATAGGTAATAGATCTGATTTATTTTACATACCTGCATTAGATGTAGTGTGGATACATGTTGATATGATCAACATGTTTTATTTTCTTTCTTATGTTTAATTTTTGATTTAATGTCATGCCTTAATCATGTAATAGAATACTAGATCTAGGATATTCTCTAATATTTAAAATTAATTTGATTAATTTTAATCTTTCACTGCTTGATCTTGAAAAGTTTCAAGATCTAACCCTGAAATCCTAGATCTAGTTCCTTCAATTGGTATTAGAGCCTAGATTGATTATTATATGATTATGTGTGCATATTTAGATTATTTCTTAGACTAAATTTAATTTATAATCTAATTATTAAATCTAAAATTAAAAATCATGATCACACAAACTACTATAAGGTTGTCGTACTGTAAGATTTACCCCTTAATGTGGAAAGGTTGTCCTAGTTCGTGTAAATCTGCTTCTTATCATAAATTTATTAGATATGATCTAATTTTATTTATAATTTATTAGATTTAAAATAGTTTTGAATCTGAAAATAAAAGTTTTAGATTACATGGATTGCTGTAAGGTTATCCTGTTGTAATATTTACCCCTTACAGTGGAGAGGTTGTTCTAATACGTGCTGATCTAAAATATTGATCATAAAATTTTTAGATTAGATCTAAAAGATTTTATGATCTAATTAAAAAATATTTTAGTTTGATTTTAATCATCATAAATATGTTAGATTTGATCTAAGATAATTTATGATTGATTAGAATTGAAACTATTTCAATTACATGAATCTGTTTAGATTAGATGTAAAGTAGTTTTATGCTTATCTTTCTTGCATATTAATTATGAATCAAACATGCAACTTGATTGATAGAATCATGTTATAAAAATATTTTATAAATATAAAAATTATTTTCAAAAAGTCGAACCCCAATCCTTAGTCCAAAACTTAATTAAGAATTAAGAAGTTATTTGATTAGGATCTAGGATTACGAATTGAAGATCCTAAGACACAAATCATAACACATTGGGTTAAATGGGTTAGTGAAGATTAGATCTATTAATTAGGTTAAACTTAAGATTAGATTAAAGAATGGACTTAATTAGAGAATTGACTAAATTTAATCAATTATTGTCTTAGATTAAGTCAAGGATTCTCTAGATTAATTACAATAGTTATAGTTGGTGAAGTCCACATCTTTAACGAGACTCAAGATGGACTTGATTCTTGGCTACACAGTCTAGCATGAACTATTAGGTTGATCTAATTAAGATTGATTAAACCAGTTGGTGTTTAAGATAAACTAGACCAGTAGTATTTAATTGGCAGCCTACTTACTTGGCCATTTTTGATGGTGTCTAAGGCAAGCTTTGGCAAACCCTCCCACTGATCGAACTTACTTGGCCTCTTGATGAAATTATGTTTTGATCAGATCATTTGACTATTCGAGCTAACCCATTTCAGTTAGGTAAATTAGTATGACTAATTTAGGTGCTCCTAGACCAGCCTATTAATGGTCTCCCTTAAGCTGACTTGGTGAAGCCAGTGGGAGGATCATGACAAGCTGGTTTATTTAACCTTCTCTCTTTTTTAAAATTAATTTTTCTAAAATTATTAGATCCCTAAAATGAAATAGTTATTATGACAACTAGATCATAGCCTTTCATTAAGTGGGTGATAATGGGTCCATTAGTTGGATCATCATTGAAGGTTTAAAGGCCTTGTGTTTATCGGCTAATGAAATTATCATTCATTATATGATTTCTTGGCTACATCTTTCTAAATTATGGTTAGGTTAGCCAACCAAAGTTGGGCCTAATTATTCATTGGTTTGATGGACCAAGTATGGTCTGTTAATGGTTGGACCTAACCGAACCTTTTCAGTAGAAGCCAAAGCCTACTATTTAGGAATTAGGGCAAAAATTTAATTACTAAAAATTATTTGGAGAAACAATTGGTTATAAACCTATCCTTAGATATACATGGGTTGGCCAACCAAAGTTGGGCTCGTGTGTAGTTGATGTGGATTCTAGTATCCACTAAGGAATTAGGATAATTTCTTGAATTGAAGGTAGAGGCTATCAGTTCGAATAAAATAGTGGAAGAATCTTTTGATTAAAGTCTAAATCTTTAGATTTAATGAATCAATTATAAATTAGGTTATAATTTTTCTTTGTGTAGATATGGCCACTTTTCTATCGCTCCGATCATTATTGGATAATGATAAGTTGGTGGGACCCAACTTTGATAGTTGGTACCGAAAGTTGAATATAGTCTTGGAGCATGAATGAATCCTATATATGTTGACGGATCCTGCTCCTTAGGAGCTAACTGCTAATGCTCATGGAATAGTTAGAGATACTTACCAGAAGTAGCTCAGTGATCGAATCATGGTGCACTATATTATGCTGGCTGCCATGAGCAATGAGTTCAGTCATAGATTTGAGATGGCTCAGCCAAAAGATGTGCTTCAAGTATTGGAGGATTCTTTTGGCATATCCGATGATGTTGAAAGAAACAAGACTAGTTGTGCCATCTTTAATGCTAGGATGCGGGATGGTGTCTATATCACTGATCATGTACTATACATGATTGAGATGATAGAATGATTGAGCAAGCTTGGCTTTCCATTGCATAAGTAGCTTGAAAAAGATGCAATACTAAACTCGCTGTCCAAGTCCTATCTTTCATTCTTTATTTATTTTGGAATGAAAAAGTCTGAAGTAGACTACCATGGGTTACTGGGGTTGCTTCAAAACTTTGAGAAGGATCACTTGCTCCACAAGGAGTCTTTTGGTTTGTCTTCTGGTTCTTGACCCTTTAGAAAAGAGAAGAAGAACAAGAAGAAGAAAGCAAAAAAGGTGTAAGTTCAGGCTGGAACATCTGTGCAGGACCATACCAGGAAGATCAAGCTCGATAAGAGTCAAGCTGAATGCTTCTTTTGCAAAAAATGGGAGTACTGAAAGAGAAACTATCCTCAGTACATTACCTCTCTGGATCTGAACAAGCAAAGAAAGAAGCAAGTTGTTGCTGGACAAGGTATTTATATGATAACTCCTTACAATTTCTCTATTTGTGATTATACTAACTAGGTATTGGATACCAGTAGCCCTTACTATATTTGTAATTCATTATAGGGATTGCAGGTCAGTAGAAGATTCGAGCAAGACGAAAGGTTCCTGAACATTGGAGATGGAAGATCAGTTCCAGTTCTAACTTTAAGAATCCTGAAACTTGATTTTGAGTCCCATGCAGCTGTTCTTAGTGATTATCATTTCTATCCCAGTTTCTTTTTAAATATCATTTTTGTAGGCCTTCTGGCCCAAAATGATTATGAAATTTTAATAAACAAATAAGTTTGTAATATCATTATGAATGGTATTATTATTTTCTATGGACATTTGAATAATGGTGTGTATATGCTATCACAACCTGTTAACATAGTCTATTTAATTGGCAAACATCCTAGATTAGATAGTGTATTAGATATCTACTTATGATATTGTAGGCTAGGTCATATAAACAAGAACAAGATAAATAGATTAACTTAAGAGGAAATCCTCGAAGTCAGTGATTGTGAATCACTTCCAACCTATGAGTCCTATCTTCTAGATAAAATGACCAAGTCATCTTTTACTAGAAAAGGTAAGAGAGCCACTGAGCTCTTAGGTCTAGTACATACTGATGTATGTGGACCAATGAGCACTAGTGTTAGAGATGGATATTTCTACTTCATCACTTTCATAGATGATCTATCTAGATATGGATATGTCTATCTAATGAAACACAAGTCAGATTCATTTGAAATGTTCAAACGATTCCGAAATAAAGTAGAAAAATAAACTGAAAAGAGTATTAAAACTCTTTGATCTGACCGAGGAGGGGAATATCTTTTCGATGTGTTTCTCATATATCTAGGAGAGAATGGAAGTCTCTTTCGATGAACTTCTCCAGAAACACCATAGCATAATGGTGTATCTGAAGGAGGAATTGAACTCTATTAGACATAGTCCGATTCATGATGGATTTTACCAGCTTGCCGATATCCTTCTAGGGATATGCACTCGAATTGACTTATAATCTGTTAAATAGAATTCTAAGTAAATCTATAGTTAAGATTCTATATGAGATATGGATAGGATGTAAGCTAGCACTTTCATACCTTAGGGTTTGGGAGTGCCCGGCTTATGTCAAATGGTTAGTTATAGATAAACTTGGACCTAGGTCTGACAAGTGCACATTCATAAGATACCCAAAAGAGAGCTGATGAACAAAAGATATTCATCAGCCTTAAGATAATTTTTTTGAAAAAGAAGTTCCTTGATGAAGAAACTATTGCCTCTAAGATTGAACTTGATGAAATTCAATAGATAGAAAAATCGACACCTATAGCTGAACCTAAGTTGGATTTAATTAGATCAGATCTAGAGCCTAGTGTACGTACACCATTAAGACAATCCAGTAGAGTATCACATCATCCAGATAGATACTATGATTTCTTGATTCGGGATGGTGATTCCATCGAACTCGATGAGAACGATGAGGATCCGATTACCTATATGGATGCTATGTAGAGACTCGAATCTGAGAAATGGCTTGAGGCCATGAAATCCAAAATGGAATCCATGAAGGTCAGTGATGTGTTGACATTGGTTGACCCATCCGAAGGGGTTAAACCCATTGGATGTAAGTGGATCTTCAAAAGAAAAAGAGGCACAGACAAAAAGGTGGAGACCAATAAAGTCCATCTAGTTGCCAAGGGGTATTGTTAATGTTATGGTATTGATTATAATGAGATATTCTCTCCTATGGAAATGCTTAAATCCATTCGGATAATGCTTGTGATAGCTACCCATCTGGACTATGAGATCTGGCAGATGGATGTGAAGATAGCTTTCCTAAATGGAGAGCTGACTGAAGAGGTGTATATGATGCAACCTGAGGGATTCACATCCACAGATGAGTCCAAGGTGTGCAAGCTTCAAAGATCCATTTATGGATTGAAGCAAGCATCTTGGAGTTGGAACATGCATTTTGATAAGATGATCAAAACGTATGGCTTTATTAAGAATGGAGAAGAGCCATGCATTTACAAATGGGCAAATGGTCTAGTAGTGGTATTCCTTGTCTTGTACGTGGATGACATTCTCTTAATTCGGAATAACATCCCTGCATTATAGGGAATAAAAGTCTGGTTATCATCACAATTCTCCATGAAGGACTTAGGTGAAGCATCCTACATCCTAGGGATGAAGATATATAAGAATAGATCTAAAAGGATGTTTTGGTTATTCTAGTCTACGTACATAGATACTATGTTGAAGAGGTTCAGCATGGAGAATTCCAAAAAGGGCTATCTCTCGATAGGCCATGGAATTTTTCTCTCTAAGAAGGATTGTCCGATAACTTCTAAAGAGAGAGAGCATATGAGTAGAGTCCCATATGCTTTAGTAGTGGGATCTATCATGTACGCCATGACATGTATGAGACTAGACATGGCATACTCATTAGGAGTAGTGAGTAGATACCAGTTTAATCCTAGAGAAAACCATTGGAAAGTGGTTAAAGCCATCCTTAAGTATTTGAGAAATACCAAGGACCAATGGTTTGTTTATGGCAAGTCAGATTTGAAACTTGTGAAGTTTATTGACTCCAGCTTTCAATCTGACCATGATGACAGTAGAAACTGTCGGGATATATCTTTACTCTGAATAGTGGAGCCATCTGCTGGAAGAGTTCTAGCAGCATATTATAGCATATTCTAGTTGCAAAATAGAGTACATCGCAGCATCAGATGCCATGAAGGAAGCTATATGGCTGAGAAAGTTTATCATCGAGCTCGGAGTAGCACCTTTTCTAAATGGTCCGATCTTGCTCTACTGCGATAGCACTAGTGCCATAGCTCAAGCGAAGAAACCAAAGGCATACTAGCGGATGAAGCACATTCTGCAATGTTTCCATCTGATCTAAAAGATCGTGGATCGTGGTGATGTCAACCTTTAGAAAATTGATGAAAAAGAAAATCTGGCCGACCTCTTCACCAAAGTCAAAGATGGGTATTAGATACTGGTCGAGTGGCTTTAGGATAAGTGAAAGTTGTTGGAAAATGTGTCCCCAAGCCAATCATCAGCCTATTGAAGGTTTAGCTATTTTATAATTATAATTAATTTACTAATTAATAAAATATATTTTTGGCATTTTCATCATAAGTTTTCATCTTCTAATGAACTCTATTGTTATGATGAAGTCCTTAGAGCTATTTAGGTTCGATAAAGAGAGAATTTATCAATTAGTCGTTAAAATTGTTCACGATCAAATGATAGACTCTTAATAAGGACGATAGCATCTATCGAGCATAGATTACTGTATGTCATACAGGTTGGTTATCCTCTTAACCAAAAAGTATGAAGATACTGGTATGGCATATAGGTGAGATGTAGGGATACATCATTACTAAATGTGACCAACTCCAGAGCATTCTGCTATTGAGAATGTCTCTGATGAGATATAGGTATAAGTATCCCTTAGACCTGAGATCACCTTAGTGACTTGTAAGCAACTCACCATGCTTTGGTATCAGACTAACTGAATTTCTAATTCAGTAACGAAAGACTTCTAGGCACAATCAAGTACTTATGAAGTCGGTGTGTGATTAAGATGGAATTGACCACTTCAAGAGTTGGAAAAGAATATATCACTATATTTCAATATAGCAAAACCTTGGCTAGGATAATCCATAAGATGGATTTGATATTTTGAAATATAATGTGGAAACCTGATCGGAGTTGATAGTTGAACTCTAAGGCGTCCTACGAGCATTTTGGTCAAGGGGATGAATTATATGGAATCTATATCCACATGGATTCTAAGGATGTTGTTCTCCACATTCGACCTATTGGATCATCGGTACCATTGCTCGATGGTTACTTTGATTGATATAAAAATTTATTTATGTACCATCGACTTAGGTTTGCACCTATGAGGTCATACACATTAGAGTTTATAATCCGATCGAATGGTTGATCAACGATTAAGAATTATTCTAAGGTTAAACGATAATATGATTGATGTTTAACCTAATATAAGTGTTATAGGAGGATTGATTAGTAATTTGATTGCTAATTGGCTTAATTTGATTATGCCAGAGAAAGTCTAATTAAATATAATTTAATTAAATTTGATTTGGGCTTGATTGGATCAAGTCCAATTAGTTTATTGGATAAGCCAAGTGGAAGAAAGATCTAGTCCTAGTTCTACTAGGATTTGGGTCAACCTAATTTTCTAATTTAATTAAAAAATTAAATTAAAATTAAATCTAATTTAAATAAGTCCTTAATTAATTTAGGACCTAATTTAATTGGGTTGAATTAATTTGGTTTGACTTGGTTTGAGAAACCATGTTTGACCAAGTCAAAATAAGAATCCTAGTGAGACTAGGAACTTCCCTCCTTACGGCACCTTAGTCCCAACGCCCCCATGCCCATTCCCTCTAATTTGTTCGACAAAAACCCCCTCTCTCAGGTATCTCATGCACACCGCCCCTTCTCTCCCTCTCTTTCTCATATGGCAATTTATTGTGGACCAGGTCAAAGGAGGAAATTTGAATTTTCCCTTGGATGGAGTTTTAGGAAATAAAAACTCCTCCCATTCATGCCGTCCTCCTCTCCTTTTTTTTTCTCTTCTTTTGTTTAGTGGAAAGAAGAAATTTTGTGCAAAAATTCTAGTGGTCCACACCTAAAACTTAGGAGGAGGCACCCAAGAGTTGGGCACCCCAACTAGTTGCCTACTTTGGTCTTTCATAGTCTAAGAGTTTGATTCAACAAGGACTCCTCTATATCTCTCTATATAGGATGAATTTTAGGCTGATTTTTGGACATGTTCTAGACCATTGAGAGAGCTTTAGGGCATATGAAAATTAGAAAGAAAGAGTATTGGGATATTGAGATTTCATAGACACTAAACTAGATATCTAGGTGAGAGAATAGAGAAGAAGAAGAGGGTCTTCTTTTAGGGTTGCCTTGTTCATCTCTTTTCCTCCTCCTTTTTGAGATTATTTGAGAGTGTCTCAGATCTATAATCTCTCCTCCTTCCTCTCATCTTTGGAAGAGTCCAAATTCAGAAGAAAAAAGTACCAGATCGACCATCAAAGAAGGATCAGCATAGTACTAGCATACTATGTTGATTTCCTGCATAGGACTTCTGATCATGGTTCGTAGGCTTGTGTAGATGACTCCTAGAGGCTAGACGCATGTGCACCTGCAACATCATCCTCAAGCTCAAATCAACAAGTTAGAATATCTAACTTGCACAGATAATAGATCTAATCTATTTTACATGCATTAGATATAGTATAGATGCATGTTGATGTGATCAACATGTTTTTTTTCTTCCTTATGTTTAATTTTTGATTTAATATCATGCCATAATCATGTAATAGGATACTAGATCTAGAATATTCTTTAATATTTAAAATTAATTTTGATTAATTTTAGTCTTCTACTATTTAATCTTAAAAAAATTTCAAGATCTAGTCCTGAAATCTTAGATTTGGTTTCTTTATGATCAAATAGAAAGCTTAAGGGATTAAGGCGCTCAATAGTGAAACAATATTAAAAAATAATATTAATTTTTCATCAAGTAACTGGATCCCGTTGCTTAAGTAATGATATTCACATCAAAATGTGGGCAATATGAATAAAATAATTTAATAAATAAAGGGCAAAAGTAATAATATACTTATCCATATGAAAGTTTAGATAATTTAGAAATAAAGGTAAGGATAATTTAAAAAAAATTAGAAAAATTTGATGTTCTTCACTTAATTTTTATATTAGTAAGTATTAATACCCCAATGACATGCTTCACTTATGCTCTACTGAATATCAATGGTCATTTTGAAAATTGCTTTCGTGAAATTCGAAACTGTAAAGTTAAAAGGTATCTAAAACTAAATTCTCTCTTTACTCGAAGATGAGCAAAGTTTAAGTTGGAAAGTATGATAAGTACCATAAATTTATCAATAAAAATATTAATTTAATAATAAATTTATATTTATTTTAAAAATTAATAATTAATTTATATATTTATTTTTAAGAAATTAATATTTTATTAATTAAAAAAATTAATTAAAAATAAAAAAAATAAAAAAAATAAAATATTATTATAATTAAAATTAGCTTTTTTTGGATACAACAAAATAAGTTTAGAGTAAATCGGAGTTAAAATGGACTAGATATAAATTTTTTTAAAAAAAAATTAAAAAAGTAAAATGGTTTAGCCACCTCGCCCAACCAAGCCACTGCTTTCGGCTCAGTTGGTGCATCCTAGCTCAGCCGATGCACTGCTCAAGCCAGCTCAGCCACTGAAGCCAATCAGCCAGTTCACGATCCTAGCATGGACTGCCAGCTCAGCAACGTTCGGCCAATCACATGCTGCCACATGGTCGACCAAGATCGTTAAGAGGTTTATAGAAAATTCATTGCGACGTATAATGGTAAAATGGTAATTTTACAATCCAAGTTGCACACTGATTGGTCCGGTCTTTAAATGCGCCCGATTTATAGGGTCCACAGCTATAGTAATTATGCCATCCGATGGTCTAGGTTGATTCTGGTTCAGATCTAATGGCCATGGTTTTTTCCCATTTTGCTTCGGTTTCCAACTCCTCATCTATGCCATCCGATGGCTCCGAATGCTCCAAACGACGATCCAACAGTCCAATTTCTTCCAAACTTTGATGCAACAGCTGGTGTTATTTCCTTCTTTGATTCGAAAATCCTTCAGCCCATCTACATGATTCGATGGTAGCATGCATTCCAAATAGCGATCGAATGGTGGAGAAAGCTCCCGACGGTAATTTAAACACCCAGCATGATCTAACGGTTGAAAACATCTTGATTAAATCAATCCAATGGCCAAAAATTAATCTGACTAGATCTAGGCTTTTAAAATTCAATTTTTGGCTTTTTTTGGACTGTCTGATGCAGATCTGATCGCTAGACTTCACTAGATGCACATAATTCAATCTTGGAGCTATTTTAATCCGATTTTCACTAGGATTTCACTATTTTTGTTGATCAAAACTCCTCTATAGTCCCATATTGCCTACAAAAAAGATCCCTCCCATCCAACCCCTATAAATAAGACCCCAGGCCTCCAGGAAAAGCTGTCTTTGGTAGTGTAGCTTTGGTACAGGGTAGAGCCATGCTCGAATTGATGGCTGCTTCAAGGCAGATGGTGCTGAGAGGAAGAGCAGGCTTTCTACACCATCTTTCTACCAATACCCTTCAAGATCGAGATAATCTGCTTCTAGTTTTTATTTCTTTATCCTATCTTTTTAATTTATGTATTTAAACTTTGAATTAAATTTTAATTAATGCAAATTTTATTTTCTTGCACTTTAAATTTTATTTCTTTATTTTTTGCTCTTTAATTTTAATTGCAAGTAGATGCTAAGATCTAAATAGTAGATCTTAGTACTAAATATTTACTTTCATACTATTTAATTTTTTATTATTTAATTTTATGCAATTTAAAATTTTATTTTTCAACTTCAAAATTTTTTTTTCTAAATCATTTTTTTTCTAAAAATCAAAGATTTCAAAACTAAAACACTGCCTTCTCTATGGATTCGACCTGACTCACTACTTTTTATCTATTTTTAATTTATTTTAAGAAGTTAATTAAATTAATAAGCATGGTATCCTAACGATAATATCGTGCTCTTATCATGATATTTTGCAGATGCTAACTAATAATCTTTGTTACACGTGAGTTAAATTTTGATCATCTTATTATATTTTGATTGATATTTTATTTGAACCAATTTTTAGGTCCTCTACTTGCTTTAGTTTTTATTTTTATTTTCAGATATTATACATCATATCATCTAGAAGTTAGAGTTATTCCAGCCAAGGATAGAGCTCTCGAGGAGAGAGTGATCATGCGATCAGCTCCCATGGTTCCACATACCAACTTATAATTAAATTCTAACACTTTAGATATTATTATTTTGTCCTTTACTAACTAATATAACATTCTTTATATTAGATATTTTATGCTTAGATTTAGATGATAGGGTGTCACCAGTGATCCTATAGTCACATGCAGTAGCGACTAGCTCACAGATACAGAGTCGTGGTCGAGGATCCGTCCGACTTGCAGTACCTCTGACTTGGCTAAAGGATAGATAGCTCATACATGTTCAGAGCCACTTGTAAGTTCTACAATTTTAATTAATATGTTTCAAATTTAGTAATTTTAGAGTTAATATTTAGTTTTTAAAATCAATTTTGTAGCACGTTTAGAGAGTTTGGAGTATCTCGTGTGGTTACCGGCATCATCCAATGCTTGATACTGGGGCTGGTGAATGAATTTTCTAGTTGACCGTCTAGAGCTCGTGATGCAGTCTGAGAGATGTTTCTAGTAAGTCAAAACTAGTTTAATTTTTAAATTTTTGATATATTTATATTTTGATTATATATAATACATGCTTGCTTCTATCTTGCAGGAGTACTACCGATTCGAGACTCCCCAAGACAAGAAGGCTGGCTATCAGATCTTCAAGGAGATGGCCACATGGAGGCTCCGAGATGGCCTTTATAGTCTCAAGCAGTCCACCATTCAGTACTCTGGTTCCCAGTCACCCTTGGACTAGAGATCCTTCATGGATCACTGGATGCGGGCAGACATATGGTAGGCCCTTTACGACTAGTGGAGCAGTGAGAAGTACTTTAGTAGGCCATCCACGAGACCAGCTGTAATTATAGCAGGCCACACATCAGTCTAGGAGGATTGGTAACTATTTAGATTCTACGTCGCGATAGATCACGGTAAGAACTTCAAGCTTTATTTACTAATTAAGTTATTATAGGATCTGATTTTTGTATTACATCTAATATATTTCTAAATTGTACAAATGT
Organism: Cocos nucifera; assembly: GCA_006176705.1. NCBI lineage: Eukaryota > Viridiplantae > Streptophyta > Magnoliopsida > Arecales > Arecaceae > Cocos > Cocos nucifera. Next base: position 81,471 of record QRFJ01005059.1, on the reverse strand, counting down.
GTTATGCAATGTACGTTGCTGAGAGGTACGATGATGATCCATCTTCTCAGCCCCCTTGACCTTAAGGGATGGCTCAGTGCTACCAGAGGTGAGTAGGAGCCGGGTCATAGGATTTGACCATCGCTTCAACCCTCTACCACCTCAATATTCTTCAGCATTCTCGCTGGCCTCGGCATTCTAGATTTGGAGCGATGCACACATGGAGGAGGTCCTGTAGAGGCTTCTGAGCTAGCGACCTCAGAGCCTCCTAGATGCCATCCGCGATGCGGTCGTGGAGCTTCTTCGGGATCCATAGCTACATGACCAGCTAGGCTCATCACCCCAACTATCACATTAGATAATTATATTATTAAACCATTTTAATTATTGATAAACATATTAAATATATATAAATATTAAATAATTAATTAATTTATCTTTATTTCTTAAGAACTTAATATTTTTATTTATCTTTTACAGAAAAGAAGATCATGGATGGAAAGAGCTTGATTTATGGGTCAAAACAAAAAAAAATAAAGCAAATCAGACTTGAAATGGAACTAGAACAAGGATTTAAAGGAAAAGAAGAAAAAAATAAAAAAATAAAAAAACTTGGCCCAAACCAATTTATTAGGCTGGCCGGTGCATGGTGGACTGATCGACTAGTCCATGGATTAGGCATGGACCACCCAGCTCAGTAGGTGTGCCCAATCAGAGGCCGCCACATGGTGGACTTGGATCGCTAAGAGGTTTACAAATAAAACCTCACGGCTTATAGGGGCAGAACCATCATCTCCTTTAGCGTAGCGCATGGTGATTGGTCAAGTCTTCGGTGTGTTCGGTCCATGATGGTCTACAGGCATAGTAATGCATGATCCGACGATCCTTGTTTGTCCTGGTGAGGATTCAATGGCCAGCATCATTTCCTAGTTTGATTCGAACAGTACTTGGCATTTTTGCACGATCGGACAATCCAAATTAGCACCGGTGAAGATCCAACGGCTAGAAATCGATTTTGAGTTGATTAAAGAGATCTCAGGCATGATCTAACGGTCCAAATTTATTCCCAAGCTCGATCTAATGGCTGTAATTTAACCTAGGTCCTGTTTAAGCTATAAGCAATGAATTTTGACCAGATCTGGATCGTTTGAACCCGATCTGATGGTTGGCAATTATCATAGAGAGCAGAATTCGATCCAAACTTGGTTTCTTCGGTTTTTCTCCATTTTTACACAAATTCTTCTGATTTCTCCTCTATAAAAAGACCTCCCTAAGACCTAATGAGGCATCAACCCTCCAAATCCTTTCCTTGACCTAAAGCTCTCTCTCTCTCTCCCTGTTCTCTCTCTCAAACCATTTTTCTTCAAATTTTCTTCTTCTTTCTCCAATAGATCACAAAATTCTCCAATTTCTCCACCAAAACTCCTCTTTTGCTCCTAATCTCTGCAACCAGTTGCTGTTCAGGATCTTCTACAAAGCTCCAAGGATGAAGACTTCAATGAGAAGCTTCCCAATGGCTGGCTGATCGACTTGTTCTTAAGAGATCATTATGATCTTATTTTGACAGTATTTTCTATTTTTCATCTTATATATATATTTTAATTTATCACAATGATTATTTTTATTTATAAAATATTTATGCCTTTATAAGATTAATCTAGAATAGTTTATGACTCTTGGGATGAGTCATGATCTATGGGTATGGTTCATGCTCATGAAATAAATTATATTTAGATTAATTTTTTTATTATATCTAATTAAATTTAGACTAACCTATAACTTTAACAGATGGGCTATGATCTAAGGGTACAGACTATGCTCTCTAAGATAGGTTATATCTTTATTGATTAGATATCAATTACAGCATATTAAAAAGAATACCGACTGTCAAATAAGTGATCAATTAAAATCCTGAGAATCCATCTTCATACTTGTCACCAACTTTTAATTAATTTGCTATTTATTTATTTTCTTAATTAATTTAAGTAGCCTTTTAATTAATCAACTTTTAATTCATTTTAATCTTATTTTTAATTTATAATTTAAATATAATAAACAAGATTCTTGAGGATACGATCCTGACTCATCCTATCTATATAGTAGTGAGTTAGATTTTATTTTTGATCTTCTATGATGAAGGAAAAAATCTATTTTCTGGATCAGGTTCATTCAGATCTGATTGGATCAGAAAGGATATTTTAAAAATTTTTCTTTTGAGATCCTAATTAGATCTGAGACTTCTTAGATCTGATCTTATTGATCTGATAATAAAAATAAAATAAAAATAAAAATTAAATCTAATTTAATTATATCTTTATTTTGGATAATCCAATTATCCTATGAATGATCAAGATGTTGCTTCGCCCAAGGTTCTGGACCTAGCTACGTAAGTATCTGGCCTCTATCAGTAAGTCCACTCAAGCTGGATTCTGGACATCTTCTCCTTCTTGTATCTGATCCTTCCAAAAATCAGATCTAGATTTGTTCTTGAAGATTTTCAAAACTGCTTTTAAAGTGAAGGCAGCCATTCGTCTCTTACAGCAGTGCTGCCTTCTTTCTTTTCTGGTGCGCTTTCACTATGCTTGGATCGCACCTTTGCTTTTATGCCCAAAAGCTTTTGGGCATGGAGAGAGGAGAGGATGAAGATGAAGGGGCATGGAAGAGAGGAGGGGGCGGCAGCCTTATGGCATGGGAAGTGGGCAGACAGCAAAACCTAGGGCGCAGTAGGGTTTAAATAGATCCTGCTTGCACCATGTAGTGCCACACAGCATCAACCAATCACATTGGTTGATTTAATTAGATCTTAATCTGATTGGCCATGGGATGCCACACACCTAATTCAATCAGGTTAGTTGCCCTAAAAACCTCTCTTAGATGGCACCAACAATGGATAAGCATAAGTCTCTTTGGCGCCTGGGTCTTTGATCCCATCAAGCAAAGCCTAGAGTCCCATTCGTATGGGACCCTCTCCTTTTATCCCCATGTGGCGCATGCCAATATGGGGCATGCACACTTTTTCTTCATGAAAAATCCTCTAAGGGGCATGCAGTCCCTGGATAAAAAATAGGATGCGCATGCCTCCCCTCTTCTTTCTTGCAAAGGCCAAGGTTAACGTTTAAGGACCAACGAGAAAATAATAGGTCTTGTCCTGAAGGTTACGGGAAAATGGAAGCTATTATCCTAAATTCCCATCTGATGGATTAGGACAACACATTTTGACTTGGACAACTCCAATCATAACCAGGACAAAGCTATATAAGATTTCTGAGATGAGCCAAATCCAATTTAACTTAATTGAGATGAACCAAAAAGATTGTTACCGGAAACAAAATGTTAGGCTCAATCATGTGCTAGCATGATTTTTTTGAACCTAAATTTGATCTAATCCAAATCAATCAAACTAAATTAGTCTCAATTGATGATATCCAATCCCCAAACTCTTATTTGTGTGATCCAGTTAGATTTAGTTTCGTATGGTAATAGGATATGTCACGATCTCTATATCATCATCATCATCGAAACATCTTTCAGTGGACTAGAACTCTTCCAATTTACCTAATTAGAATGATTGATCATCAAGATTATTCTAATTGCTCCTAAAATCTATTAGTGATACCTAGTAGTATATGGTGGCAATCCATCAGAACTGAAAGCGAACCTCTCAATGCAGCTATCTCTATATGATTTGGTTCTTCTATCATGAGCCTCGACAGGATTAGGGTTAAGGTGATCTCATCAAATCCTAACACCCTATCATATGAATTGAATCATTTGATTTAAGTCCAATGTGAAAAATCTCAATAGAAACTCTTTTTCCATTATTTCACTCTGCCATGGCCATGGGCTTATGGACTTGATTCTCATGATCATCATAGGACAATTGCTCTTCATCTACCGAGATAGATAGATCCCCTATTGGTGCATAATTGAATTCCTACAATGAACATGCTATAGCCAACATACACCTTAGGATGTTTCGAATGGCTAGGAGATCGAGTTATGGTGTAGTCAAACTATAACACCCTTCAAGGTGAACTTGCCGAATGCACCTCAGGTCAAAGAACTAGTACACACCACTATAGCTTCGAGCCAATCCTCAATGAGAAGGTAGACTTCCTCATGACTGCTCGAGGTGGTCATGCTTAGTGCCCTCATTCTCTAATGAGTACCTGTACTCTCGCTTCGATGTCTCTACATCATAGACTTAAGACTCATCTATCCTAAAGAAGCAATCATACACCAATCTTCTAGATCAATCACCATCTTCATGATGATCCTACAGTCGGAAGCATTTTATGAGTTAGTAATGAAAAATTCATGTCTTAAATTTTCAACTCTTAAAAATATGAACTATCATTACCATTAACTCAAAGGATGTATCATAGATACTTTTAAAATATACACTATAATAAAAAATAACCTATTTTATTATTTATAATCAAAATTATAATTTTGCCCTTAGAATTGTATTACAAGTGTCAGCCAATCTGGCTTCTAGGGTACACATATCTAGCAAACTCCCACTTGACCTAAAGCCAATTGGCTACAAATCTAAGTCCCATCTTCTTAAGGTGGGCTTCAATCTTTCTGCTGGCCCAACGGCTTTATAAGTGGGTCAACCGCACTGTATGCAGAGTCGACTCTCTTAATCTCGACGTAATCTTTCTCGAGGTAATGGCGGATGAGGTGGTATCGCCGCTCGATGTGCTTGGATTTCTGATAAGACCTCGGCTCCTTAGCAAGGGCTATGGCGCCATTATTGTCACAGTATAGAGGAATGGCATCCGATGGCATCACTCTAATCTCTACGGTGAACTTCTTGTATTAGAATGCCTCCTTCGCAGTTTTTGATGCAGCAATGTACTCTACTTCCATGGTAGAATCTGCTATCACTGTCTGTTTGAAACTCTTTTAACTGACAGCACCACCATTATACACAAATAGACTCCCAGATGTCGACTTTCGATCATCTATATTGGTCATAAAATTCGAGTCTGTATACCCCTGGACTTGGAGTTCTCCATATCCAAAATTCAACAACATATCCTTAGTTCTTCTCAAGTACTTAAGGATACATTTTACAGAAGTCCAATGTTCTTCATCTGGATTTGACTGATATCTTCTCGTGACACTCATAGCATGGGCTATATCAGGTCATGTACATAACATGGCATACTTGAGGCTCTCTATTGCTGAAGTATAAGGGATCTTGCTCATGCATTCAATCTCCTCATGTGTGTTGGAACACATTTTCTTGGAGAGATAAATGCCATGTCTGAAGTGTACCAATCCCCTCTTGGAGTTTTTCATACTAAACCTCTTTAGCACTTTCTCTATGTACATCTTTTGTGAAAGACCTAGCATTCTATTTGGTCTATCTCTATAGATCTTGATTCCTAGAATGAAGGATGCTTCTCCTAGGTCTTTCATAGAGAATTCTTTAGATAACCACATTTTAACTATGGTCAACATAAAAATATCATTTCCAATAAGGAGGATATCATCTACGTACAGTACGAGGAAGATAATAGCGCTCCCACTGATCTTTTTGAAAATACATGATTTCTTCTCATTCTTGATGAAATCAAATAATTTGACTACATCATTAAAATGAGTATTCCAGCTCCGAGATGCTTATTTAAGTCCATATATGGACCTTTGCAGCTTGCATACTTTATTATCAGCATCACTAGATGTGAAACCTAGTGGTTGTTCCATATAGATATCTTCCTCAAGGTATCCATTTAAGAATGCCATTTTCACGTCAATTTGCTATATTTCATAATCGAAATAGGCTACAATGGTAAGTAATGTGCGGATGGATTTTAGCATGGCTACTGGCAAAAAGGTATCCTGATAGTCAGTGCCTTCGCACTGACTATACCCATTTGTCACTAATTTAGCTTTGAATGTCTCCACATTTCCATCTGCACCAATCTTTCTCTTGTAGATCCATTTACACCCAATAGGTACTATACCTTCTAATGGATCTACCAAGGTTCGGACTTGGTTTGAGTACATCGAGTTAATTTTTGACTTCATTGCCTCTAACCATTTCTCAGAGTCGATATTCGATATCGTCTCATCATAGGTTTTGGAATGATCATCATGAATCTTATTACCTACGAGGAATATTTTCTCTACTTCCTTTGAAATAGTACCTAAGTACCTCTCAAGGGGACGAAAAATTCTTTCCAATCTATGAGGTGGAGGATGTAGTGATTGTATTGGCTCAACCTGATTTGGTTCCATAGGGTCCTTAGCTCGTTGCTCTTGTGAGATTTTCTCATCGAGCTTAATCTACTTTCCAATGCCACCATTTTGAATAAACTATTTTTCAAGAAAGATAGCATGCCAACTCATGATCACATTGTGGTCTTCTGGAATGTAGAAATAATAACCTAATAACTCTTTAGGGTATCCTATGAATCGAGCTCTAAAGGACCTATAGTCTAACTTGTCCGCTTGTTATCTTTTGATATGAGCTAGATAACCCCAAATTCTGAGATAACTCAGACTTGATTTTTTATCATGCCATATCTCATACGGTGTGGTAGGAATGGTTTCAGAGAGAACCCTATTCAGTAAATATATAGCAGTTAACAGACTATATCTCCAAAGAAAATCAGAGAGGTCAGTGAAGCTCATCATGGATCAGACCATATCTAATAGGATCTAGTTTATCTATTCTGAAATCCCGTAGAGTTGAGGTATTCCAGGTAGAGTCCATTGAGAGACTATGCCATATTGCTTGAGATAGTCCAAAAATTCTCGACTAAGGTATTCACCTCCTCGATTTGATTGAAGAATCTTAATGGGTTTTCTATTTTGCTTTTCTACTTCATGTCTGAATTTCATAAACTTTTCAAAGGCTTCAGACTTGTGTCTCATAAGATACACATACCCATACCAAGATAAATCATTGGTAAAGATTATGAAGTAGACAAAATTGCCTCTACCCAGCACATCAAATGGGCCGCACACATCAGTATGTACTTGGGCAAGTAGATCCGTGGCTCTTTCCCCATGTCCTATAAAAGAGTGCATAGTCATTTTGCCATGAAGACATAATTCACAAATTAGATATGACTCGAAAGTCAATGGACTCAATAGCCTAGTTTTCTCCAATTTGTTAACCCTATCTTCTGCTATATGATCTAGCCTTAGGTGCCATAGATACCTATCATTTGGACTATCCCTAGGTCATTTTGATCTTATGGCATTCATATTTTGCTCGATATTAAAGATAGATACATCAATATGTAATTGGTAGAGATCGTTAATAAGGAAACCACTTGCAATTTTATTTCTTTCATAAAGAATATTACAATGATCCTTAAGAAAACTAATTACATAGCCTTCTTGTGCTAAACATGAAACAAAAATCAAATTCCTACTTGCAGCAGGCACATAATAACAATCCTTAAGTACTAAATCTAAGCCAAATGGTAGTCGAAGAGGGTAGGTTCCCATAGCCACAACAGCAACTCTTACTTTATTTTCGATGCGTAGGATCATCTCACCATCCCTCAGCCTCCTGCTATCCTCAAGACCCTACATGGAAGTGCACAAATGAGCACTAGAACCAAAGTCAAGCACCCAACTAGATGCAGAAGAAATCGTAAGGTTAGATTCAATAACGAGCATACCTTCAGAAGGACCTATCTCCTTCTTATTCTTCAAGGTGGCCAGGTATGTAGGACAGTTCTGCTTTCAATGCCCGTTAGTATTACAATGAAAATACTTTTCTTTGTCAGCGGCCTTATTCTTCAACTCTATCATCTTTTTCTTTCCACCTTCCACCTTCTACCTTTTCATAGACTTCTTCTTCTTTTCAAAAGACTTTCTCTTAGAAGAAGTTCATTCCATAGCTAGTATTGAGCCTTTAGAACCTTTCATAGAAAGCTCAGTAGTAACCAGCATATTCATAAGCTCGGCCAGAGTATTCCAAAGTTTATGCATATAATAGTTTATGATGAATTGCCAATACGCATCAATCAAGAAATGTAGAATTATATCATTCTGCAGATCCTGATCTAACTTCACTCTAAACTTCTCAAGCTCTTCCAGGTCCTTGATCATCGTTAGACAATAATCTTGGATTGACTGTCCATCATGCATTTTAGTCTTAAATAATTATTTAGTGATATGATATTTGGTTGCGCGACTCTGTTCACCAAACAACTCTTACAGGTGAGCCAACATTTGGTGGGCAGTCTTGATATCGTCATGTTGATGCTGAAGCTCATCAGACATCGAGCCCAACATGTAGTATCTGATCTTATTATCTTCATCCATCCACTTATCAAGAGATGCTCTTTGTTCAGCGGATGGACGAGCTAGTAAGATGAGGAGATTCTAGTCTAATACATGAGTCAACTTTTCAAAACCTAAAATAATTTTGAAGTTTCAGAGCCAATCCTTATAATTACGTCTGGTCAGTCTATGGGTGTCCAGGATATGGGCTTGTAAGTTGGATGTAGACATTTTTCTTTTTCTTGTAGAGAGTCAAAGTTTCTAGTTAGATTTTATAATTAAGACTTGATCAATTTATTTAGGGGTTTGATTTTTAAACAAATTAGCTCCCACTATTTTTTGGATCCCTACACTCCCTCTGTAGAGATGCAAAAAATTCCATGATTACTGATTTCTAGTGGATGGTGCAGTCCCACCAACTAACTCATCACCTCACCTAATAGTTACTGATGATGAATTTGCCAATGAGTGAACAACTCTTATCCAATGAGTCTCTAATCATGGTGCACCCAGACTTGGTCTCTAATTTATGAATCTCACCATGTTCGAAATATTGATCCACTTCTTAGTTAAGTTAGACCCACCATTTGCATAGATTGGGTTCCTAATTGGGTCTCTCACCGTATCTAGAATATTAAGCCCAATCCATCCTTCAGCCCATAGCATCGAATGCCTAATAGACATGATTGTGTCTTTTCGATGCAATTGAACCACTGTGACCAGTCGAGAACAATCAACCTTAGGAAGGGCCTGCACATCTATATTGGTGAAAGACCTTAGACTTAATATTTTCTTAGGAAGATTTGATTTAGGTCTCTTTAAACTTGACTTGACATAGCCATAACCATTATGACTAATCTAGTGGCATGGGTCAGCTCGGATTGTTAGTCACCATAGATCAGGACTGGGCCAACAAATATGGTCAGATAAGTGAGATCGGTGGAAGGGATACGCCATTAACTCGATAAGAATGCATTGGAGTCGAGTAGCTCTCAATTAAAAATCAGTTAGTCATATCTACCAAACTTATCTTAGACACCAAATTATTTTGCCAGAACCAATTAGGTTAGCCTACAATCCAGACTCTAACCACTGAGCCTAATTAGGTCTTAATTCGATCGATCACTCATGTGACTCAACCTTGACCCAGACTTAATCTTATTAGGCTGGTCAATTTAAGTACTCTTGATCCCACCTAACCAACTCTTGATTCAATTTGATCAACTGCTACACCTAATTGAGCTACCCAAGTCCGAATTCAATTTTATGAATATGTCTTAGATCTAAAAAATCTTAAATTTAGACCTAATATATTTTATAATCTTAATTCTTAATTAAGTTTAGGATTCATAAATAAAATATATATATAAAATCCTAGGATTTTAGGATCTAGCATTTTGCAGAAAATAAGTTTTTTTTATTTCTGATTAAGGATGAATGCGCTGTTAGATATGTGTGTGCCCTAGAAGCTAGATTGGTTGATACTTGTAATATACTTCTAAGGATAAAATTATAATTTTAATTATAAATAATAAAATAGGTTATTTTCTATCATAGTGTGTATTTGAAAGTGTTTGTGATACATTCCTTAAGTTAATGGTAATGATAGTTCATATTTTCAAGAGTTGAAAATTTACGACATGAATTTTCATTATTAACTCATAAAATACTTCCGACCATAGGATCATCATGAGGATGGTGATTGATTCAGAAGGTTGGTATATGATCGCTTCTTTTGGATAAATAAGTCTTGAGTCTATGGTGTAGAGACACTAGAGTGAGAGTATAGGTACTCGTTAGAGACCGAGGGCATTGAGCGTGACCATCTCGAGCAGTCATGAGGAAGTCTACCTTCTCGTCGATGACTGGCTCAAAGCTATAGTAGTGTATCGGTTCTTTGACCTGAGGAGCAGTCATGAGGAAGTCTACCTTCTCGTCGATGACTGGCTCAAAGCTATAGTAGTGTATCGATTCTTTGACCTGAGGTGCATCATCAGTTCACCTTAAGGGTGTTATAGTTTGACTACACCATAACTCGATCTCTTAGCCATTCGAAATCTTAAGGTGTATATTGGCTATAGTATGTTCATTGTAGGAATTGGATTGCACCAATAGGGGATCTATCTACCTCAGTAGATAAGGAGCACCCTATGATGATCATGAGAATCAAGTCCATAAGTCCATGGCCATGGCAGAGTAAAATAATGGAAAGAGTTTCTATTAGGGTTTCTCACATTGGACTTGAATCAAATGATTAATTCATATGATGAAAATTAGGATTTGATGAGATCACCATAATTCTTATCCGATTGGGGCTTAAGATAGAGAAACTTAATCACACCGATAACTGCACCAAGAGATTCACTTTCAGTTTTGATGGATTGCCACCATATGCTGCTAGGTGTCACTGATGGATTTTGGGATCAATTAGAATAATTTGGATGATCGATCATACTAGTTGTCTGAATCAAAAAAATTTTAATCCATCAGAAGGTGTTTCGATGATGTCAATAATAGAGATCGCGACATATCCCATTACCATACGGAACTGAACCTAACCAGATCACACAAATAAGGATTTAGATCTGGATATCATCAATTGAATTAATCTAATTTAATTGATTTGAATAAGATTCAATTAGGTTCAAGAAAATCATGATAGCACACGATTAAACCTAATGTTCTCCTTTAACAATCATTAAATCTTATCTTGACTGAGCCAAATATGTTTGGGCTCACTCAGAAACCTTTACTTAGTCTAACTGAAGCTTGTCTAGATCAGAAAAGAATTATCTTAATTTATGAGATAAATTTGAGATAATACCTGCCATTTTCTGTCACCTGCTAAATCTTGTCTTCGGATATTGGTCAAATGTTGACCCTAGACACTTAGACATCTGCCCATGTATCATGCACCCATAGGAGAGAACCTGGGGACTTGTCCTCCTGCTAAAAAGCAGATAGGAAAGGAGCGCACGTCTATGAAGGCATGCACCCCATGAGGATAGAAGATGGAGTCCTATACAGATGGGACTTCAATTACTTCAGGGGATTAAATTAGGTGGTGCCAAGAAGACTTATTTGACCCAGTCTTGGTGCCACCTAAGGAGAGTTTTGAGGGTCTCTAATCAGATTGGATTAGATGATGTCATCTCACCAATCAGATTTAGATTTGATTGTACAAAGGATTGTGATTGGCCAAGATGATGTGGCACTGCATGGTGCAGTAGGGTCTATATAAACCCTGTCTACACCAAGAATTCAATTCTTCTACCTTTAGCCGATGCCACATAGCCCCTCTCCCTCCTTCTCCATGCCATCCTCTGGTCCTCTCTCTCCTCTCCACATCTAAGGGACTTTGGGCATGAAGAAGGTGCGATCCAAGCAAGTGGAAGGCGCCAGGAAAGGAAGAAGGCAGCACCGCTGCAAGAGACAACGACTGTTCTTCAAAAGTTATTTTGAAGATCTTCAAGATCAGATCTAAATCTAATTTTTAAGAAATTGATTGAGAAGGAGAAGATCTTCAGATCCTGTCTGAGTGGATATCGGTAGAGACTAGGCACTTGCATGGCTACATCTAGAACCTCAGGCAAGCATCAGGATCATCATAGGATAATTGGATTACCCAAAACAAAGATATAATTAAATTAGATTTAATTTTATCTTTATTTTTATTTTTATTTTTATTATCAGATCATTATGATTAGATCCGACATGTCTTAGATCTGATTAAAATCTTAGAGAAATTTTTTTTGAAATATTCCTCCTAATCTAGTCAGATCTGAACGAACCTAACTTATAAAATAGGTTTTTTCCCTTCTATTGGTATCAGAGCCAGGTTCCATAATTCATTAGATCTGATTTTAATTTATTTTTGATATGATAATTAGATGATTTTAGATATTGCATTAGATATGATTAGATCTAAAATTAGAAAATTAAAAATTAAAAAATCTAGCTCTAAGATATATGAGATGCATGACTAGACTAGGAATAGAATTATTTTATATGTAGTCTAGCATAATCATAATTTTAATTTAATTAATTATAATTTTTAGATCTATTTATTTATTATTTTTTGATATTATAAATATTATAATTAGATTTTAAAAAATAGAAAATAAATTTATTTAATTTGTTCACATGAGATATGATAGATGCATGTTTAGACTAGTTGTAGAATAGTTCTACAAAATTTTCTAGAATAAATTTTAATTTGATATGATCAAATTTAAATTTTATTTTTTAGATATTTATGAGATAATTTAGATATAAAAATATACATGATATGATGCATGAGATATATGCAAAACATATTTTTAATTAGATTAATTTATATATATATGATATATGATGTAGATCTAACTAGTTTTGTAGATTTATCATGTTTCTAATTAAGGCATTTCCCTTGGCCGTCTGGTCATAAGAATGAAGTAGGGTTTAAAGATCCTCTCCTTTCATTCGATGGGGTGTTCTTATGGTCTGTAGGGGAGCTGCACGTTCGTTCTTAATCAAAAATCAGAAACTTATTTTCTACAAAACCCTAGATCCTGAAATCCTAGAATTTTATATACATGTTTTGTTTATAAACCCTAAACTTAATTGAGAATTAAGATTATGAAATATATTAGATCTAAAATTAAAAATTTTTAGATCTAAGATATATTCATAAAATTGGATTCGGACTTGGGTAGCTCAATTAGGTCTAGCGATTGATCAAACCAAATCAAGAGTTGGTTAGGTGGGATCAAGAATACTTAAATTGACCAGCCTAATAGGATTAAGTCTGGATCAAGGTCGAGTCATATGAGTGATCGATCAAGTTAAGACCTAATTAGGTTGAGTAGTTAGAGTCTGGATTGTAGGCTAACTCGATTAGTTTTGCCTCAATAATTTGGTGTCTAAGGTAGGTTTGGCAGATACAATCGACTTTTTTTTAATTGGAAGCTACTCGACTTGAATGCATTCTTATTGAGTTAATGGCATATCCCTTCCACCGATCTCACTTACCTGACCATATTTATCGGCCCAGTCTTGATCTAAGTTGGCTAATAATCTGAGCTAACCCATGCCACTAGGTTAGTCATAATGGTTATGGCTATGTCAAGTCAAGTTTAAAGAAACCTAAATCAAATCTTTCTAAGAAAAGATTAAGTCTAAGATCTTCCACCATTGTAGATGTGCAGGCCCTTTTCGGGGTTGATTGTTCTCGACTGATCATAGTGGTTCAGTTGCACTGAAAAGATGTAACCATGTCTATTAGGCATTGGATGCTATAGGCTGGAGGATGGATTGGGCTCAATATTCTAAAAATAGTGAGAGATCCAATTACGAATCCAATCTATGCAAATGGTGGGTCTGACTTAACTAAGGAGTGGATCAATATTTCGGGCACGATGAGATTCATGGATTAGAGATCAAGTCTGGGTGCACTATGATTAGAGAATCATTGGATAAGAGTTATTCACTTATTGGCTAATCCATCACCAATAACTGTTAGGTGAGGTGATGAGTCAGTTGGTGGGATTGCACCATCCACTAAAAATCAGTAATCGTAGAAATTTTTGCATCTCTACAAAGGGAGTGTAGGGATCCAAGAAAATAGTGGAAGCTAATTTGTTTAAAAATTAAACTCCTAAATAAATTGGTCAAGTCTTAATTATAAAGTCTAACTAAAAACTTTGACTCTCTGCAGAAAAAAGAAAAATATCTGCGTCCAACCCACTAGCCCATATCCTAGATGCCCATAGACTGACCGGATCCAATTACAAGAATTAGCTTTGAAACTTCAAAATTATTTTGGATTTTGAGAAGTTGACTCATGTATTGGACCAGGATTCCTCCACCTTACCAGCTTGTCCGTTCGTTGAACAGAGAGCATCTCTTGATAAATGGATGGATGAAGATAATAAGGCCAGATACTACATGTTGGGCTCGATGTCTGATGAGCTTCAATGCCAACATGAAGATATCAAGACTGCCTGTCAAATGTTGGCTCACCTACAAGAGTTGTTTGTGAATAGAGTCGTGCAGCCAAATATCAGATCACTAAATGATTATTTAAGGCTAAAATGCATGATGGACAATCAGTCCAAGATCATTGTCTGATGATGATCAAGGACTTGGAAGAGCTTTAGATGCTCAGAGTGAAGTTAGACTAGGATCTACAGAATGATATAATTCTACAATTCTTGACTGATGCGTATGGACAGTTCATCATGAACTACCATATATATAAACTTCAGAATACTCTGACCGAGCTTATGAATATGCTGGTTACTGCTGAGCTTTCTATGAAAGGTTTTAAAGACTCAGTACTTGCTATGGAACGAACTTGTTCCAAGAGAAAGTTTTTTGGAAAGAAGAAGAAGTTTGTGAAAAAATAGAAGATGGAAGGTGAAAAGAAAAAGAAGATAGAGCTGAAGAAGAAAGCAGCTGACAAAGAAAAGTATTTCCATTGTAATACTAATGGCCACTAAAAGTAAAACTACCCTTCATACCTAGCCATCCTGAAGAATAAGAAGGAGATAGGTCCTTTTAGAGGTATGCTCGTTATTGAATCTAACCTTATGATTTCTTCTGCATCTAGTTGGATGTTTGACTCTGGTTCTAGTGCTAATTTGTGCACTTCCATGCAAGATCTTGAGGATAGCAGGAGGCTGAGGGATGGAGAGATGATCCTATGCATCAGAAATGGAGCAAGGGTTGCTGCTGTGGTCGTGAAAATCTACCCTCTAGCTTAGATTTAGTACTTAGAGATTGTTATTATGTGCCTGCTGCAAGCAGGAATTTGATTTCTCTTTCATGTTTAGCATAAGAAGGCTATGTAATTAGTTTTCTTAAGGACCATTGTAATATTCTTTATAAAAGAAATAAAATTGCAAGTGGTTTTTTTATTAACGGTCTCTACCAATTATATATTGATGTATCCATCTTTAATATCGAGCAAAATATGAATGCCATAAGATCAAAATGACCCAGGGATAGTCCAAATGATAGGTATCTATGGCACCTAAGGCTAGGTCATATGGTAGAAGATAGGATTAATAAATTGGAGAAAATTGAACTATTGAGTTTATTGACTTCTGAGTAACATCCAATTTGTGAATTATGTCTTCATAGTAAAATGACTAAGCTCCCTTTTATAGGACATGGGGAAAGGGCCACAGAACTACTTGCCATAGTACATACTGATGTGTACGACCCATTTGATGTGTTGGCTAGAGGCAACTTTGACTACTTCATAATCTTTATCAATGATTTATCTTGGTATGGGTATGTGTATCTTATGAGACACAAGTCTGAAGCCTTTGAAAAGTTTAAGAAATTCAGACATGAAGTTGAAAAGTAAATTGGAAAACCCATTAAGATTCTTCAATTAGATCAAGAAGGTGAATACCTTAGTTGAAAATTCCTAGACTATCTCAAGCAAAATGGCATAGTCTCTCAATAGACTCCACTTGGAACACCTCAACTTAGGGGTTTCAGAATGGAGGAATTAGATCTTATTAGATATGGTCCGATCCATGATGAGCTTCACAAACCTTTCTGATTTTCTTTGAGGACATAGTCTGTTAACTGCTATATATTTACTAAATAGAGTTCCCTCTAAAGCCGTTCCTATCCGATTGTATGAGATATGGCATGGTAAGAAATCAAATCTGAGTCATCTCAGAATTTGGGATTGTCTGGCTCATATCAAAAGACAACAAGCGGACAAGTTAGACTATAGGTCCTTTAGAGCTCGATTCATAGGATATCCTAAAGAGTCATTAGGATATTATTTCTATATTCCAGAGACAACAATGTGATTGTGAGTCAGCATACCATCTTTCTTGAAAAATAGTTTATTCAAGATGGTGGCATTGAAAAGCAGATCAAGCTCGAGGAGAAAATCTTACAAGAGCAATGAGCTAAGGATCCTATGGAACCAAATTAGGTTGAGCCAATACAATCACTATCTCCTCCACCTCGTAGATCGAAAAGAGTTTTTCATCCTCTTGAGAGGTACTTAGGTATTATTTCAGAGAAAGTAGAGAAAATATTCCTCGTAGGTAATAGGGTTCATGGTGATGATCCCAAAATCTATGACGAGGCGATATCAGATATTGACTTTGAAAAATGGTTAGAGGCAATGAAGTCAGAAATTGACTCGATGCACTCAAACCAAGTCTGGACCTTGGTAGATCCACCAGAAGGTATAATACCTATTGGGTGTAAATGGATCTACAAGAGAAAGATTTGTGCAGATGAGAATATGGAGACATTCAAAGCTAGATTAGTGGCAAAAAGATATAGTCAGCGCGAAGAAATTGACTATCAGGATACCTTTTCGCCAGTAGCCATGCTAAAATTCATTCTCACATTGCTTCCTATTGTAGCCTATTTTAATTATAAAATATGAAAAATGGATGTAAAAATGATGTTCTTTAATGGATACCTTGAGGAAGATATCTATATGGAACAGCCACTAAGTTTCACATCCAGTGATGTTGATCATAAAGTATGCAAGCTGCAAAGGTCCATATATGGACTTAAGCAAGCATCTCGGAGCTGGAATACTCATTTTAATGATGTGATCAAATTGTTTGATTTTATCATGAACGAGGAGGAACCATGTGTTTTCAAAAAGGTCAGTGGGAGTGCTATTATCTTCCTCATACTGTATGTGGATGATATCCTCCTTATTAAGAATGATATTTTCATGTTGACCATAGTTAAAATATGGTTATCTAAAGAATTCTCCATGAAAGATCTAGGAGAAGCATCCTTTATTCTAGGAATTAAGGTCTATAGAGATAGACCGAATAGGATGCTAGGTCTTTCATAGAAGATGTACATAAAGGAAGTGCTAAAGAGGTTTAGCATGGAAAACTCCAAGAGGGGATTGGTACCCTTCAGACATGGCATTCATCTCTTCAAGAAAATATGTCCCAACATACCTGAGGAGATTGAACGCATGAGCAAGATCCCTTATGCTTCAGCAATGAGGAGCCTCATGTATGCCATGTTATGTACACGACCTGATATAGCCCATGCTATGAGTGTCACGAGCAGATATTAGTCGAATCCAGATGAAGAATACTAGACTTCTATGAAATATATCCTTAAGTACTAGAGAAGAACTAAGGATATGATGTTGGTTTTTGGTAATGGAGAACTCCAAGTTCAGGGATATACAGACTCGGATTTTATGTCTAATATAGATGATCGAAAGTCGATATCTGAGAGTTTGTTTGTGTGTAATGGTGGTGCTGTCAGTTGAAAGAGTTTCAAGCTGACAGTGATAGCAGATTTCACCATGGAAGCAGAGTACATTGCTACATTAGAAGCTACGAAGGAGGCATTCTGGTATAAGAAGTTTGCTGTAGAGATCGAAGTGATGCCATCGGATGCCATTTCTCTGTACTGCGATAATAATGGTGCCATAGCCCTAGCTAAGGAGTCAAGATCTCACCAGAAATCTAAGTACATTGAGCGGCGATACCACCTCATTTATGATTATCTTGAGAAAGGTTATGTAGAGGTCAAGAGAGTCGACTCCACAGACAATGTGGCAGACCCACTTACAAAGCTGTTGGGCCAGTAGAAGATCGAACTCTACCTTGAGAAGATGGAACTTAGATTTATATCCAATTGGCTTTAAGTCAAGTTGGAGTTTGTTAGACATGTGTGTGTCCTAGAAGCCAGATTGGCTGACACTTATAATATACTTCTAAGGACAAAATTATAATTTTAACTATAAATAATAAAATGGATTATTTTCTATCATAGTGTGTATTTAAAAGTGTCTATGATACATCTCTTGAGTTAATGGTAATGATAGTTCATATTTTCAAGAGTTGAAAATTTAAGACATGAATTTTCATTATTAACTTATAAAATGCTTCCGACCGTAGGATCATCATGAGGATGGTGATTGATCCAGAAGGTTGGTGTATGACCGCTTCTTTTAGATATATGAGTCTTGAGTCTATGGTGTAGAGACTTCCGAGTGAGAGTACAGGTACTCATTAGAGAATGAGGGTACTGAGCATGACCATCTTGAGCAGTCATGAGGAAATCTGCCTTCTCGTCAATGATTGGCTTGAAGCTACGTAATGTTTCTGGTTCTTTGACCTAAGGTGCATCAGCAGTTCATCTTAAGGGCATTATAGTTTGACTACACCATAACTCGATCTCCTAGCCATTCGAAATCCTAAGGTGTATGTTGGCTATAGCATATTCATTGTAGGAATTGGATTGCACCAATAGGAGATCTATCTACCTCTGTAGATGAGGAGTAGCCCTATGATGATCATGAGAATCAAGTCCATAAGTCCATGGCCATGGCAGAGTGAAATAATAGAAAGTGTTTCTATTATGATTTTTTACATTGGACTTGAATCGAATGATTAATTCTGAGATGACTCAGACTTGGTTTCTTACCATGCCATATCTCATACAGTATGGTAGGAACGGTTTTAGAGGGAACCCTATTCAGCAAATATATAGCAGTTAATAGACTATGTCCTTAAAGAAAATCAGGAAGGTCTATGAAGCTCATCATGGATCAGACCATATCTAATAGGATCCAGTTCCTTCGTTCTGAAATTTCATTAAGTTGAGGTATTTCAGGTGGAGTCCATTGAGAGACTATGCTATGTTACTTGAGATAGTATAGAAATTTTTGACTAAGGTATTCACCTCCTCAATCTAATTGAAGAATCTTAATGGATTTTTCAGTTTGCTTGTCTAATTCATGTATGAATTTCTTAAACTTTTCAAAGGCTTTAGACTTGTGTCTCATAAGATACACATACCTATACTGAGATAAATCATCGGTAAAGATTATAAAGTAGATAAAGTTGCCTCTACCTGGCACATCAAATGGGCCGCACACATCAGTATGTACTAGGGCAAGTAGATCCGTGGCCCTTTCCCCATGTCCTACAAATAGGATCTTAGTCATTTTGCCATGAAGACATGATTCGCAAATTGGATATGACTCAAAAGACAACGGACTCAATAGTTCGATTTTCTTCAATTTGTTAATCTGATCTTCTGCTATATGATCTAGCCTTAGGTGCCATAGATACCTATCATTTGAACTATCCCTGGGTTGTTTTGATCTTATGGCATTCACATTTTGCTCGATATTAAAGATAGATACATCAATATGTAACTGGTAGTGATTGTTAATAAGAAAATCACTTGCAATTTTATTTTTTTCATAAAGAATATTATAATGGTCCTTAAGAAAATTAATTACATAGCTTTCTTGTGCTAAACATAAAACAGAAATCAAATTCCTACTTGCAGCAGGCATATCATAACAACCCTTAAGTACTAAATCTAAACCAGATGGTAGTCGAAGAGGGTAGGTTTCCATGGCCACAGCAGCAGCCCTTGCTTCATTTTTGATGCGTAGGATCATCTCACCATCCCTCAGCCTTCTGCTATCCTCAAGATCCTGTATGGAAGTGCATAAATAAGCATTAGAACCAAAGTCGAGCACCCAATTGGATGCAAAAGAAATCGTAAGGTTAGATTCAATAACGAGCATACCTCTAGAATGACCTGTCTCCTTCTTATTCTTTAGGGTGGCTAGGTATGTAAAACAGTTTCGCTTTCAATGGCCGTTAGTATTATCATGGAAATACTTTTCTTTGTCAGCGGCCTTCTTCTTCAGCACTACCTTCTTTTTCTTTCTATCTTTCATCTTCTGCCTTTTTATAGATTTCTTCTTCTTTTCAAAAGACTTTCTCTTGGAAGAAATTTATTCCATAGCTAGTATTGAGCCTTTAGAATCTTTCATAGAAAGCTCAACAGTAACCAGTATATTCATAAGCTCGATCAGAGTATTCTAAAGTTTATGCATATGGTAGTTTATGATGAATTACCCATATGCATCAGTCAAGGATTGCATAATTATATCATTCTATAGATCCTGATCTAACTTCACTCTGAGCTTCTCAAGCTCTTCCACGTCCTTGATCATCATTAGACAATGATCTTGGACTGACTGCCCATCATGTATTTTAGTCTTAAACAGTCATTTAGTAACCTAATATTTGGCTGTGCGACTCTGTTCACAAACAACTCTTGCAGGTGAGCCGACATTTGGTGGACAGTCTTGATATCTTCATGTTGGCACTGAAGCTCATCAGATATTGAGCCCAATATGTAGTATTTGGCCTTATTATCGTCATCCATTCACTTATCAAGAGATGCTCTCTGTTCAGTGGACGAACGAGCTAGTAAGGTTGGAGGATCCTGGTCCAATAAATGAGTCAACTTCTCGAAATCCAAAATAATTTTGAAGTTTCAGAGCCAATCCTTGTAATTGGGTCTAGTCAGTCTATGGGTGTCCAGGATATGGGCTTGTGGGTTGGATGCAGACATTTTTCTTTTTCTTGTAGAGAGTCAAAGTTTCTAGTTAGATTTTATAATTAAGACTTGACCAATTTATTTAGGAGTTTGATTTTTAAATAAATTAGCTTCCACTATTTTCTTGGATCCCTATACTTTCTCTGTAGAGATGCAAAAAACTCTACGATTATTGATTTCTAGTGGATGGTACAGTCCCACCAACTGACTCATCACCTCATCTAACAGTTATTGGTGATAGGTTAGCCAATGAGTGAACAACTCTTGTTCAATGAGTCTCTAATCATGGTGCACCCAGACTTGATCTCTAATTCATGAATCTCACCGTGCCTGAAATATTGATCCACTCCTTAGTTAAGTTAGACCCACCATTTGCATAGATTGGATTCCTAATTTGGTCTCTCATCATATCTAGAATATTGAGCCTAATCCATCCTCCAGTTCGTAGCATCCAATGCCTAATAGACATGCTTGCATCTTTTCCGTGCAACTGAACCATTGTGATCAGTCGAGAATAATCAACCCCGGTAAGGGCCCGCACATCTACAATGATGGAAGAACTTAGACTTAATCTTTTCTTAAGAAGATTTGATTTAGGTCTCTTTAAACTTGACTTGACATAGCCATAACCATTATGACTAACCTAGTGGCATGGGTCAGCTCGAATTGTTAGCCACCTTAGATCAGGACTAGGCCGATAAATATGGGCAGATAAGTGAGATCGGTGGAAGGGATATGCCATTAACTTGACAAGAATGCATTTGAGTTGAGTAGCTCCAAATTAAAAACCAGTTGATCGTATCTACCAAACCTACCTTAGACACCAAATTATTGAGCTAGAACCAATCAGGTTAGCCTACAATCCAGACTCTAACCACTGAGCCTAATTAGGTCTTAACTCGATCGATCACTCATGTGACTCAACCTTGACTCAGACTTAATCCTATTAGGTTGGTCAATTTAAGTACTCTTGATCCCACCAAACTAACTCTTGATTCAGTTTGATCAATCGCTAGACCTAATTGAGCTACCCAAGTCCAAACCCAATTTTATGAATATGTCTTAGATATGAAAATTCTCAATTTTAGACCTAATATATTTCATAATTTTAATTTTTAATTATGTTTAGGGTTCATAAACAAAATATGTATATAAAATTCTAGGGTTTTAGGATCTAGGGTTTTGCAGAAAATAAGTTTTGTTATTTTTGATTAAGGATGAACGTGCCGTTAGATATGTGTGTGCCCTAGAAGCCAGATTGGCTGACACTTGTAATATATTTCTAAGGATAAAATTATAATTTTAACTATAAATAATAAAATAGATTATTTTCTATCATAGTGTGCATTTGAAAGTGTCTGTGAAACATCCCTTAAGTTAATGGTAACGATAGTTCATATTTTCAAGAGTTGAAAATTTAAGACATGAATTTTCATTATTAACTTATAAAATGCTTCCGACTGTAGGATCATCATGAGGATGGTGATTGATCTGAAAGGTTGATGTATGACCATTTCTTTTAGATAGATGAGTCTTGAGTCTACGGTATAGAGACACTAGAGTGAGAGTATAGGTACTCGTTAGAGAATGAGGGCACTGAGAGTGACCACCTCGAGCAGTCATGAGGAAGTCTACCTTCTCATCAATGACTGGCTCGAAGCTGTAGTAGTGTGTCTGGTTCTTTGACCTGAGGTGCATCGGTAGTTCACCTTGAGGGTGTTACAGTTTGACTATACCATAACTCGATCTCCTAATCATTCAGAATCCTGAGGTGTGTGTTGGCTATAGCATGTTCATTGTAGGAATTGGATTGCACCAATAGAAGATCTCTCTACCTCGATAGATGAGGAGCAGTCCTATGATGATCTTGAGAATTAAGTCCATAAGCCCATGGTCATGGTAGAGTAAAATAATAGAAAGAGTTTTTATTAGGATTTTTTACATTGAACTTGAATCGAATGATTAATTCATATGATGAAGATTAGGGTTTGATGAGATCACCTTAACCCTAATCTGATCGGAGCTCAATATAGAGGAACTTAATCAAACTGGTAACTACATCGAGAGGTTTGCTTTCAGTTCTGATGGGTTGCCACCATATGCTGCTAGGTATCACTGATGAATTTTGGGAGCAATTTGAATGATTTGGATGATTGATCATACTAGTTATCTGAATCAAAAAAGTTCTGATCCATCGGAAGGTGTTTCGATGATGTCAATAATAGAGATCATGACATATCCCATTACCATTTGGAACTGAATCTAACTATGTCACACAAGCAAGGATTTGGATCTGGATATCATCAATTGAATTAATCCAGTTCAATTGATTTGAATAACAGTCAATTAGGTTCAAGAAAATCATGCTAGCACATGATTGAACCTAATGTTCTCCTTTAACAATCATTAAAGCTTATCTCGACTGAGCCAAATGTGTTTGGGCTCACTCAGAAATCTTTACTTAGTCTGACTGGAGCTTGTCCAGATCACAAAAGGATTGTCTTAATTTATGAGATAAATTTGAGATAACACCTACCATTTTCTGTCACCTACGAAATCTTATTTTTGGACATTGGTCAAATGTTGATCCTGGATACTTAGACATCTGTCCATATGTCATGCACCCATAGGAGAGAACCTGGGGACTTGTCCCCCTACTAAAAAGCAGATAGGAAGGGGGTGCACGCCTCCTAGGAAAGAACCTAGGGACTTGTCCCCATGCTAAAAAGTAGATAGGAAGGCGGCGCACACCTAAGGATGCATGCACCCCATGAGGATAGAAGATGGAGTCCCATACAGATGGGACTCCAGTTGCTTTAGGGGATTAAATTAGGTGGCACCAAGAAGACTTGTTTGACCCAGTCTTAGCACCGCCTAAGGAGAGTTTTGAGGATCTCTAATCTGATTGGATCAGATGATGTGATCCCACCTATCAAATTTAGATTTGATTGCACAAAGAGCCATGATTGGCCAGGATGATGTGGCACTGCATGGTGCAGCAGTATCTATATAAACCCTGTCTATGCTTAGAATTTAATTCTTCTGCCTTTAGCCCACGCCACATAGCCCCTCTCCCTCCTTCTCCATGCCACCCTCTGGTTCTCTCTCTCCTCTCCACGCCCAAGAGACTTTGGGCATGAAGAAGGTGCGATCTAAGTAAGTGGAAGACGCTAGGAAAGGAATAAGGCAGCACTGCTGTAAGAGACAACGACTGTTCTTCAAAAGCCATTTTAAAGACCTTCAAGATCAGATCTGGATCTAATTTTTAGAGAATTGATTGAGAAGGAGAAGATCTTCAAAATTCTATCCGAGTGGATACTGATAGAGGTCAGGCACTTGCGTAGCTATATCTAGAACCTCAGGCAAACATCGGGATCATCACAGGATAATTGGATTATCCAAAATAAAGGTATAATTAAATTATATTTAATTTTATCTTTAACTTTATTTTTATTTTTTTTATTAGATTAATAAGATTAGATTTGAGGAGTCTCAGATCTAATTAGGATCTTAGAGAAATTTTTTTTGAAATATCTCTCTTGATTCAATTAGATCTGAACAAACCTAACCCAAAAAATAGGTTTTTTCCTTCACGCACAGCACCCCTACACACCATAAGAACACTCCATCAAATGAAAGGAGAGGGTCTTTAAATCCTACTTCATTCTTATGATCGGACGGCCAAGGAGAACGTCTTAATCAGAATCATGATAAATCTACAAAACTAGTTTGATCTATATCATATATCACATATATATAAAAAATTAATCTAACTAAAAACATATTTTGCATACATCTCATGTATTATATCATGCATATTTTTAGATCTAAATTATCTCATAAATATCTAAAAAATAAGATTTAAACTTGATCATATCAAATTAAATTTATTCTAGATAATTTTGTAGAACTATTCTATAACTAGTCTAAACATGCAACTATCATATCTCATATGAATAAATTAAATAAATTTATTTTTTATTTTTTAGATCTAATAATAATATCTATAATATTAAAAAATAATAAATAAATAGATCTAAAAATTATAATTAATTAAATTAAAATTATGATTATGCTAGACTATACATAAAATAATTCCATTCTTAGTCTAGTCATGCATCTCATACATCTTTGATCTAGATTATTTAATTTTTAATTTTTTAATTTTAAATCTAATTATATCTAATGTGACATCTAAAATTATCTAATTATTAGATCAAAAATAAATTAAAATCAAATCTAATAAATTAAGGAATCGGCTTTGATACCTCTTGAAGGAAAAAACCTATTTTTCAGGTCAGGTTCGTTCAGATCTGATTGGATCAGGAAGAATATTTCAAAAAAAAATTTTCTAAGATCCTAATCAAATCTGAGACTTCTCAAATCTAATTTGATAATAAAAATAAAATAAAAATAAAAATAAAATCTAGTTAATTATACCTTTATTTTAGATAATCCAATTATCTTGTGATGATCCCGATGTTTGCCTGAGGTTCTGGATGTAGCCATGTAAGCACTTAGCCTCTACTGGTATCCACTTGGATAGAATCTGAAGATCTTCTCCTTCTCAATCAATTCTCCAAAAATCAAATCTAGATCTGATCTTGAAGATCTTTAAATTACTTTTAAAGAATAACCGTTGTCTCTTGCAGCAGTGCTGCCTTCTTCCTTTCTCGGTGCCTTTCACTTGCTTGGATCACACCTTGTTCGTGCCCAATAGCCCTTGGGCATGGATAGGAGAGAGGACCAGAGGGTGGCATGGAGAAGGAGGTAGAGAGGCTTTGTGGCATGGGCTAAAGGTAGAAGCATTAAATTTTAGGTGCAGACAGGATTTATATAGACCGTGCTGCGCCATGTTGTGCCACATCATCCCAGCCAATCATAGCCCTTTGTGCAATCAGATTTAATTCTGATTGGTGGGATGACATCATCTAATCCAATCAGATGAGAGATCCTCAAAAACCTCCTAAGGTGGCACCAAGACTGGGTCAAATAAGATTTCTCGGCGCCACACAGTTTAATCCCCTGAAGCAACCCTGGAGTCCCATCTGTATGGGACTCTAGCTTTATCCTCATGGGGTGCACGCCTCCCAAGGTGTGTGCACTCTTTCTATATGCATTTTAGTAGGGGGACAAGTCCCCAGGTACTCCCTTATGGGTGCATGACACATGGGTAGATGTCTAAGTGTCCAGGGTCAATATTTGACCAATGTCCAAAAATAAGATTTAGTAGATGACTGAAAAATGGCAGATATTGTTTTAAATTTATCTTATAAATTAAGACAATCCTTTTTTGACCTGGACAAGCTATAGTCAGAATAAGTAAAGATTTCTGAGTGAGTCCAATCACATTTGGCTCAGTCGAGACAAGCTTTAATGATTGTTAAAGGAGAATATTAGGCTCAATCGTGTGCTAGTACGATTTTCTTGAACCTAATTAAATCTTATTCAAATCAATTGAAATAGGTTAGTCTAATTGATGACATCCAGATCCAAACAGTTGTTTGTATGATCCAGTTAAGTTCAGTTCCATATGGTAATGGGATACATCGCAATCTCTATCATCAACATCATCGAAATATCTTTCAATGGATTAGAACTTTTCTGATTCAGACAACTAGTATGATCGATCATCCAAATCATTCTAATTGCTCCCAAAATCTATCAGTGATATCTAACAGCATATGGTGGCAACCCATCAGAACTAAAAATGAACCTCTCGATTTAGTTACTTGTGTGATTAAGTTCCTCTATCTTGAGCACCGATCGAATTTGGGTTAAGGTGATCTCGTCAAACCCTAATTTTCATCATATGAATTAATCATTCGATTCAAGTCCAATATGAAAAATCTTAATAGAAACTCTTTCTATTATTTCACTCTGCCATGGCCATAGGCTTATGGACTTGATTCTCATGATCATCATAGGGCTGCTCCTCATCTACCGAGTTAGATGGATCTCTTATTGGTGCAATCCAATTCCTACAATGAACATTCTATAGGCAACATACACCTCAAGATTTCGAATGGCTAGGAGATCGAGTTATGGTATAGTCAAACTATAATACCCTTAAGGTGAATTATCGATGCACCTTAGGTTAAAGAACTAGACACACCACTGCAGTTTCGAGCCAGTCACCGATGAGAAGGTAGACTTCCTCACGACTGCTTGAGGTAGTCACTCTCAGTGCCCTCGTTCTCTAATGAGTACCTGTGCTCTCGCTCCGATGTCTCTACACCATAGACTTAAGACTCATCTACCTTAAAGAAGCGATCGTATACCAACCTTCTAGATCAATCACCATCCTTATGATGATCCTACAGTCGGAAGCATTTTATGAGTTAATAATAAAAAGTTCATGTCTTAAATTTTCAACTCTTGAAAATATGAACTATCATTACCATTAACTCGAAGGATGTATCACAGACACTTTCAAAATATACACTATGATAGAAAATAACCCATTTTATTATTTATAGTCAAAATTATAATTTTGCCCTTAAAAGTATATTACAAGTGTCAGCAAATCTGACTTCTAGGGCACACATATCTAGCATATGATAGCAATCAATTATGTTAAGTATTCATTTTTAGAAGCTTCGAATATTTAGATTTGAGTCTAGAAAGAAGATTTAGGGGCTAAAAATTAATCTAACAATTCAATCGATGGGTTGAGAGTGTCTATCACTTCATATCATCAAATGGAACGTGTAGAAATAATCTATTCAAGAATTGAAAGAGTGTATCGAAAGGTATGCCTCTATATTAAAAGATAGCTTTCATATTGAAACTTACTAATATTATTTTATTTTTTTATTATAGGATGCTGGGATATCCAGCTCTCATCCACCAGCTATTGGTGAGGAGCAAGAAGAGGAGGAGATGGACGATGATGAGAATCAAAACTAATTTTTTTTGATGTATTGTATTTTTTTGATATTGCTTGTAAAAAAAATTATATAATTTTTATTTTTATATAATATAATTAATTTTTAATTTTTGCTTGTCATATTATCTTTGGATTTTAATTATAAAAAGTATTAGGAACCATAATTCATTATGATTAGTTAAAATAGATTTTAAAAAATATTACTATTAATTTTTTTAAAAATAAAATTAACTATTACCATCGATATTAGCGATGGTAGTTTTGTCGCTAATAACTATTAATGACGGCATTAGGGACCAAATTGTTATTGCTAATATTTCTTAAAATAATTTTTTATTTTATTTAAAAATTAAATAAAATTAAAGACAACATTAGAGATGGTATGATTGGTTGCTAATAATCATTAGCGATGGGATTAGCAATGAATCTGCAATCACTAATATTTTTTAAAATTTTTTAAAAAAAATTATTTTAAAAAATATTTAGTGATGGAATTATTCTATCTCTAAAGCCATCACTAATTTTCTTATTAGCGATGGTGATCTTTACCATTGCCAATGGTAGCAATTAGCGATAAAAAATTTTTAGATTGATTTTTATGATGGTATTAGCGACAACACATCTATTACCGATGGTGTAAGGACTATTAGTGATGGTATTTTACCATCGCTAATAGTTTGGATTCTTATAGTGATGGCTCAGCGCTGCTAGGAGGTGAGTAGGAGCTGGGTCATAAGATTCGACCATAGCTTCGATCCTCTACTACCTTGATATCCTTTGGTATTCTCACAGGCCTTAACATCATTCTAGATCTGGAGCGATGCACACGTGGAGGAGGTCGTGCAGAGGCTTCTCAGCTAGTAACCTCAGAGCCTCCTGAATGCCATTCATGATACTATCGTAGAGCTTCTCTAGGACCCATAGTTGTGTGACCAATTGGGCTCATCATCTTAGCCATCACATCAAGTAATTATATTATTAAAATTTTTAATTATTTTAAGTTTTTACTTTTAAAAGCTTCGTAAATTTGAGTCTGAAAAGAAATCTAGGGGCTAAAAATTTAATCTAACTATTCAATTGATGGACTGAAGGTATCTATAGCTCCGTATCATCCAATGAAATATGTAGGAATAATCTAGTCGAGAATCGAAGAAGTGTATTGAAAGATATGTCTCTATATCAAAACTTACTAATATTATTTTATTTTTTTCATTACAGATTGCTGGGACATCCAACTCTCATCCACCAGCTATTGAAAAGGAGCAAGAGGAGGAGGCAGATGATGATGAGAATTAAACCTAATTTTCTTTTATGTATTATATTTTTTTGATACTATTTATAAAAAATTATATAATTTATATTTTTAATATAATATAATTAGTTTTTAATTTTTGATTATCATATTATCATTGGTTTTTAATTATAAAAGGTATTAGAAACCATAATTCATTATGATTAATTAAAATAGATTTTAAAAAATATTATTATTAATTTTTTAAAAATAAAATTAACTATTAACATCGGTATTAATGACAATAGCTATCATTGCTAATAACTATTAGCGATGGCATTAGAGACCAAATTACCATCGCTAATATTTCTTAAAATAATATTTTTTTATTTTATTTAAAAATTAATAAATTAGAGATGGTATTAGCGATGAAATTTTTGGTTGCTAATAATTATTAGTAACGACAATCGCCATAAAAATGCCATCGCTAATTTTTTAAATTTTTTTTAAAAATTTAAGTTAAATATTAAAAAATATTATGCGATAGAATTATTTCATCTCTAAAAGTATCAGTAATAACCTTATTAGCAATGGCTCATTTTGCTATCGCTAATAGTGGCAATTAGTAATAAGAATTTTTTATATTGGCTTTTACGGTGGTATTAATGACGGTAGGGCTATTAGCGATGGTAAAAGGACTATTAGCAATGGTAGTTCATCATCTTTAATAGTCTGAATTCTTGTAGTGATTATGTACTCTATAGTATGTTGTAGGCCAAACTTAGCTCATGCAGTGAGTCAGGTGAGCAGGTTTATGGTTCAACCTAGTATGGAGTACTGGAGAGCACTAAAGAGAATCTTCAAGTACTTGGCAGGTTCAGTTAGGATTGGTATTAGCTATTAGCGTAAAAGTGTTGACTAATATCCTGATAGGTCCAAGGAGGCTCGAGGGCCAATTGAAGGGTTTGTGGATGTAGATTTTGGTGGAGGCATGGACAGTCGGTGTTTGATGATAGATTTTATGTTCAGCCTGTATGGAGGTCCAGTCTCATAAAGATCTTGCTTTCAGTCTATTATGGTCTTGGCCACTATCGAAGTAGAGTACATTGGCATCACTAAGGCAGTGAAGGAGGCCCTATAGCTGAAGGGTTTGGTGTTAGAGATAGGCTTTCCATAAGATGTAGTCAGGATGCATTATGACAATCAGAGTGCTTTGTTACTCACACAAAACTTCGTTTATCATGCAAGGACCAAGCATATTGATATCAGGTACCATTGGATCAGAGAGTTAGTGGAGGATGGTAAAGTGGAGCTGGTAAACATTTACACTAAAGAAAATCCAACTGATGTGCTTACAAAGGTACTTTCATTGAATAGCTTTCATAATTGTATGGCACTGATGGGACTGAAGGATATAGATTTGAGTTTACAAGGACTTGGGAGCACCAAGGTAGAGATTGTGAGCTCAGATGTGGTGATCTCAAGCCTTGAAAATAGATGAAGAGAGACCAAGGAGTGAATGAAACCAATCATCTTAGAGTTTCAGCCAATACTTCAGTCGAGTCGGTTTGGTCCCTGATAGAGCCGGCTCGAGCAGAAGGTCAAAAAGCAGCATATCAGGTATATCGGGCTGGCACGCTGGTTGAGCTTGCTTGATTCATAAGAGAGCCAGCTTAATCTGGAGAATAGAAGACGGGCACATCTATTGAGCCGGCTTGGACCCTAAGACAGCCAGCTTGAGCAGTGGAATAGAGAATGGCGAATCAGGCTCTTGTAGGTGACACTATAATTAAGGTGGCTCAAGTTCTGATAGAGCCAGCTCAAGAGGAGAATAGAACAGGACGTGGTTTCTATTCTGAGCTAGGATTGGGTTTAATCCTAGGGACTTAGGGCTTTGATTTATAAGGTCCTAAGGGGCTAACCTATGGATTAGACTGGGTTTAATCCAATGGGTGTGTGCATGTGAGATATGGATGTACATAGGCTCAGAGAGTACATCACATTAGGTTAGCTAGGAAAGTTTTTGGGTTGGGTCACTTTGACCAGATATACATATACTCTATATTGAGTTTATAACTAACATGAATTGAATACAAGCCATTTTCTTCCTGAAACTCTTTCTCTCTCTTCCTCTCTGGTTCTCCCTCTCTTCTATTCTCTATGCTCTAGGATTTGCTAGGATTTGATAGAACGTTGCCATTGCTTTCCTTGAATCCTTGTTGCTGTTACCGTAATCCTCAAGTGGTAAGAATAGAGCCATAACAATTAGTATCAGAGCTACTGATTATTCCAACATAAAGATCTATGAAGATAGATCTAAGAGGATGCTAGGCTTTTCCTAGTTTAGGTATATAGATCTCATGTTGAAGAGGTTCAACATGGATGGGTGTAAGAGAGGTTACTTATCCATGAGTCATGACATATATCTCTCTAAGAAGATGTCTCCTAAGATACTTGAAGAGAGATAGAGAATTAGCACAATGTTGGAAATTGTATCCTAAAGCCAATCATCTAAGTTGTAGATGGTTGAGCTAATTATAAAAATGTACTTAAATTTTCAATGAATAAAATAATTATTTTGGCTTTTCATCATTTTTGTGCATCTTCCTATAATGAACTCTTCTGTGATGGAGTCCTTCGGACTATTTAGACTCAACAAAGAAGGATTTATCATTTAGTCCTTAAACTTGTTCATGACCAAATAATATATTATTACCTAGGATGATAACGTATCGAGTGTAGATCGTTGTGTGCCATATGTATTGATTATCTTCTTAACTAAGAAGTACAGTGTATTGGTATGACATGCAAGTGAAGTATAAGGGTATATTTCACTGAACGTGATCCAACTGCATAGCTTTCTACTATCAAGAGTTGCTCATGAAGGATATGGTTATAAGTGTCCCCTAGACCTGAGATCACCATGGTGGCTTGCAAGCAACTTACTGTACTTAGGTACTGGACTATCTGAATTTTTAATTCAATGATGGAAGGCTACTAGGTGCAGTCAAGTACTTGTGAAGTTGTTGTGTGAGTCAAGATAGAGTTGACCTCTCCAAGTGTTGGAGCAGATGTATCACTGTATTTCAATTTTGCAAAACCTCGATCGGGGTGGTCATTCGATGGACACTAAAATTTGAAATATAATATAGATGAATTTTAGGATTGACAGTTAAATCCTAGGTCATCTTTTGAGCATTGAGATCAAGGGGATGAATTATACGGTAACCATATGTCATAGATTCGTCGATGTTGGATTGCGACTATTCGACCAATCTGGATGTTGGGTATCATTGCTAGGTAGTCACATCGATTGGAATAAAAAATTGATTCCTGTGCTACTGGCTTAGGATTCAAACCTATGGGGTCACACACAATAGAAATTTCTACTTGATTTGATGGCTGATTTAGAGTCCCAATGGTCTAGGACTCTATGGTCAAGAGTCCCGCTGGACTGAAACTCTATGACAAAAAATCCTACTGGATCGGGACTCTACCTTTGTGGGCCACACTGGACTGAAACTTTGAGTTCTACTCGTTTGAAACTCTCTGATCTAGAATTCTACTGGTTTGGGACTTTGCGATCATGAGTTTCATTCATTTGGGATACTGGGTTCAAGAGTCCTACTGGTTTGGGACTCTTCAAGAATTTCATGTAAATGGGACTCTATTATCCAGATACCCATCCAATTGGGACTCTATATTTATTAGAAGATTAATTAGCAATTTGATTGTCGATTAGCTTAATTTGATGGAGCAATGAAGATTCGATCAAATCTGATTGAATTTGATTCGATTGGGTTTGACCCGATTAGGTCATGAGTTGACCTAATCGCTAAGGAAGATTCGATCTTGATTTGATCAAGATCTAGATCTAATTAATTTTTAATTTGATTAGAATTTTATTAGATTAGGTTAAGCTTAATTTGATTAGGTTTGATCTAGTCTAATTGGGTTTGAAAAATTGATTTGGTTGAAACCGATTTGGACCAAGTCAAATGAAGTTTGAATTTTAAATTTGTTTTCTCCCTGTACCACCTCACCATTTTCCATGCCCCTCTATCTTCTATGTGAGTTTTTCTCATGCAGAAGAGATGTTTTTGTGCCCCCTTCTTATCTCTCTTTGACCTGGTCCAAGGGTTGGGCTAGTTTAAATTTAAGTTGAATTTTGAATTCAACTTAGATTGTTAAAATTCAACTTAGATTGTTATTGGTTGAAACCTCCTAACCCACTCAACCTTATCTATTTGCCACACCTCCTTATGTTTTCTCACACATTTTTTTTGTGTGTTCTTAGAGTGGGTGCATAGAAGAAGAGTCCTTCTACATGTCAAAAACCCTGGAGTGAGCATTGAAAGTGGATGAGGCTTTTACTTGAATTTTGAATTTAAGTGAAAACCTCTTAACCACCCTATCTCATCCACATGCTTTTCACACTTATTAATGCCTATTTAAAATATGGATTTTTGTGGGCGTGCATGGGATTGCATAAGGTATCTGAGGGGGGTGGGGGGCAAGAGGTTTCTTAGAGAGAGAAACACTGAAAGGGGCGTAAGTCTTCTATGTGGAAAAGTGAATAACAAGAGAAAAGTTCTCTTGTGATAACTTGTTCTTCTCATGCCATTTTTTCTCTTTAGCCATCCATCTGAAAAAGGTTTTAAGAGTGGGAATTTCACAAGGGAGTTCCCTCTATTCATGAAAATTTGTTTCACGAGAAAAAATCCTAGAAAGAGGGTGTGAGAGTGTTTCCGGGTGTCAAGATTTCTGGTGTGTGTTAAACCCTAAAGTTGGGACTTAGGGTTCGGGTGGAGAGATTGAGCGCACTATCTCTTCATCCTCCAAAGTCCATCTTTTGATTTTCTAGAGTATTCAGGAGATCAGAAAGAAAGCAATCAATTGGATCGATTGGGATCAGTCATCGAAGACTCCAGCGAGGAGCTAGCACTTTAGTGGAGCTGGTCGAGATCAGGAGCTCTGTGTGGACCAATCATAGAGGCCAAACGAGTGTGCAGCTATAGCATGACGCTAGAGCTACTTTTGGTGGATTTGGATCATGGAGATCATCTACCCGTACATAGGTATCATGTCCTACACACAAATCGATCAGCAAATATGATTTGCTGATTGAATGCATCTTATTTTTTTAGTTCATGTTAGCATGTCTAGATCCTAGTGTAGGGTTATTGATTAGATCAATGCATGCCTAAATTAACATTAGATTAATTTTTTTGCTTCCATTGCAATAAAATTTGAAAAAGTTTGGAAAATGCATGCTTTAACTCTATGCAATTTCCTTCACACAATCCCTTATGCTTCCATTGTGGGGTCTATTATGTATATTATGCTATGTACCAGGCCTAATGTAACTTATCACTACTATAAAAAAGGGCTATGGCAGCGGTTTGTAATCGCTACCGTAGCCCAAAAAAATCGCTGCCATAGGCTATGGCAATGGTTTTCTAACCGCTGTTACTGCGGTCGTTGTCGTAGCTCTATGGCAGCAATTGTTGCAGCGGTTGTTAGAACTACTAATATAGATGGCCTATTGCAATGGTTTATAAATCACTGCAATAGATCGACCTATCGCAAATAGTTATGTACCACTACCATAGGATATCTATAGCAGTGATTATATAATCACAACCATAGGTTATTTATAGTAGCAGTTTCTTAACCGCTGCCATAGGTCTAGTATAGCGGTTGGCACTAGATCTATGACAGTGATTGGCATGGATATGGCAGCAGTTATAAAATCATTATCGTAGATTTTGAATAATTAAAAAAATAAATTTTTTATTTTTTATATATTTTATATGATAAATATAGATATATAACATAAAAAAATATAATAAATATAAAAATTATTCTAAAATTTTTAAAATTTTATTATTGAATAAAATTTATTATAATTTTTTTTAAAAAAAATAAAATACATCAAAACTCTCCTAAATCTACATCATCGTCGTCATCGTCGTCACCGAGAGCTAGAGCTGGAGCCAAAGCTGGAGCTGGAGTTGAAATGTGGGCCAATATATCCTCAAAGCTTATGACTCCAAAATACGCACTGAGCGTCGATATCATGTCTCTCACGATGCCCTCTAGATGAGATGCACGCTCCTTAGCCCGATCTGCCCACGTTGCAACATGATCTATCCATGCCAATGCCTCCTCAAGCTCCTCCCGACTGACGACACTAGAAGTATCTGGACCTACATCGGATCCTCTTAGAGTTCTCAGGCCCTAAGACCTGAGATGGTCATGGGGCCTAGAGGTATCCGAGCCCTTGCTCGCGAGTGCATCTAACTGATCCTATAATTATAAATTAAAATAATATTTTATAAGAAATACTATAATACTAATCATATATACTAATATATTTAATACTTACAAAAATATGTCCGATCGCGACGTTCATCAGCCTGCCCATCTTATCTGTGCGGCTGAAAAAGATCTCACTATGGCTGGGCATCACTCCATCTCTTATCAGCTATAACAAAGAACAAATTTATCAAAAAAAGATAAAAAATATGAATTTAATTTATCTAGTAAGATTTAGAATTAATTACCTTTCTATGCACATGACTGGCCATAGACTCATGGCCTAGAGTGTGCGTATACTCCTGGACTGCACGATTCTCTCAATTCTGATGGAAGGTAGCCTAACAAATATTCAAATAAATAATAAATATTTAAAAAATATTTAAATAAAATTTTAAGCATATTAAAAAAATTAAAAGTTAAGAATTTTACCTCGAACTTTTGGCTCTTCCAGTGTCTAACCATCCTCTCCCACTGACTCAGAGGACAGTCCTGTATCTAGGGAACAAGCTCCTCCAGAGTGTCTTATCGGTGCTCGAGCCATCCTCTATGGAGCTTGACCTTGTAACCTAGGTACAACTCTTCGATCTTCTTCAGTCGGATATCTCGAGCCCTCTTGTGATTGATGAAGTCGTACCTCCTCTGCATAAATTTATTAAAAATTAGTTACAAAATTATTTTAATCAAACATATATAGTATAAACATATAAAATGCATAAATATAACTAAGATGCACGTACTTATCCATATCTCCTTCCATATCCAATCTCTGATGGCAGCATCCATCAAACGCCAGTCTTTGGGCTCTACGAGAATGATGTCCGATCGCCTCACAAGTACTCCTAAAAAGGAATTCATCTCCTGTGCGGTCTCCCCTACCGGCATCCCCTCTGCATCATATTGCACCATCACTTGATGCTGGCGGTTCCACACGTATGCCATATGTGTGGGATTGCAAAATGTTTGGTTGGATAATGCACCTGCAATGCAAATATGTTATGCAAATATATAAGTGTACAAATACTATATAAAAAATAAAATTATGCTAATATAATAAAAATGTACACTCAGATGCCTACGATCGTAGAGGCTTAACTATTGGTGGAGTAGATACCATCGGTGGAGTAGATGCCGTCGGTGGAGTAGATACCAATGGTGAAGGTCCCTGAGCAGTCGATGTCGAGATGGACGGAGTATGCTTCGACTGCTCCTCAGATGCTAAACTGCACATAACTCGTCGAGAGGCAAGGATGAAAGCTAGATGGCATTTTGGGGCCATCGTGATCTGCAACATTAATGAACATTAATCAATATAACATCATGACATATCAAATTCTATTTGCTCAAAAGTCGAGCTGACTTCATGCCTGAGATAGCCAGCTCCTTGCTTGAGACATCTGACTAGGGTCCTCCCCTAGCTGGCTCGATCATGGCTCGAGCTGGCTCGACTGTATATCCAAGCCGGCTCGGCTACATATCTGAGCCAGCTCGATTGTGTGCCATCCCCTCAATTACTCCCTCTCTCCCTCTCTCAATCTCTATCGCTGATGATGGCGGCGAGGTCGAACCCCTCCTTCCCAGCTTTTCCATCTCTCAATCTTTTTCTCTTCCTCTCTCGATCTCCCTCGTTGGCGAGGCCAGACCCCATCCCTTCCTTTCTCACTCTCTCGATCTCCGTCGCTGGCAAGGCCGGACCCCATCCCTCCCAGTGATGCCGACGAGGCCGAACCCCCTCCCTCCCTCTCTCGCTCTCTCGATCTCCCACTCTCCCTCTCTCGATCTTCCTCGTCGATGAGGTCGGACCCCCTTCCTCCCAATGATGGCAGCGAGATTGGATCCCTCCCTTCCTCTCTCAAGTATAGATCTATCGAGTATTCAGATTCGGATCCGATACCAGTAATTAAAATTGGGTTCAAATCTGAATATCCAGGTTCTGATCTGAACCCAACCCATTGACAGATCTAGTCCACAGCCACCGACATGGCACGGCCCAAGGCTACCACCATGGTACGACCCAAAAACTATGGTATATAGATAATTATAATATTTATAATAAATATTTATAATATTTATTATAAATATTCTATAAATTATTATAAATATACATGATTAATAAATAATACTATAAAATTAAAAAAAATATACCTACGGCTATAGAGAGCAGGTCGCATCGAAAGCTCAGATGACCGTCGGTGATGATGCTAGAGGAGGATGATGGCACTAGAGGTAACCTTCGAAACAAAAATAAGATAGTAAGATAGAGAAGAGAGAAAAAGAGAAAAAAGAGAGAGAGTAGGGGTAGCTGGGGATGGGGAGCATAGTGACGAGGAGGCCGAAGGAGGCTTTGCACTCGACCGAGGGAGAGTCAGAATGGTGGTGGTGGGGGTGGGGTTTTGCGATGGTTGAAGGAGGGTCGGATGGGGTTCATCGGGGGGGGTTCACTGGGGACCGAAGGAGGGTCAGATGGAGGGGCGGTGGGGTGGGGTGGGATTCGTGGGGGCCAAGCGAGGGTGGAGGGGGGTTCGTCAGAGGGGGTTCACGAGGGGCGAGGGAGGGTCGGATAGGGGTTCATCGGAGGGGGGTTTGCTGGGACCGAGGGAGGGTCGGATGGAGGGGTGGGGTGGCCGGGTGGGGGATGGTAAGGAGGGGTAGCCGGGGATTGGAGGGCTGGAGAGGGAGGGGGAAGGAGGGGCCGCATTGATCGAGGGGAGGTGGGGCGATGCCAACCAGAGGAGGAGGGACGACGCCAGTCGGGGGGAGGAGGGACGACGTCGGTCGGGGGGAGGAGCCTCATCGATAATAAAGAGGAGGGAAAGAGAGAGAGCGAGAGAGATTGAGCATGCATGGAAGGAAAAAAAAATTTGAAAATTTTTAACCTAACCTATGGCAGTAGTTATCGAACCACTGCCATAGATATACGGCAGTGGTTATCGAACCGCTACTATTGATCTACAATAGTAGTTATCCAAAATCGCTACTATAGATCTACGGCGGTAGTTCTATAACCACTGTCGTAGATCTATAGTAGTAGTTTTTGATAACTGCTACCATAGATGAAAAATAATTTTTTTCTTATTTTTTTTAAATATTATATAATTTTAAAATTTAATGAATATCTTCATCATTCATTATCTAAATAATTATCATTAGAGTGTTGTCGCAAAAAGTTGCCTCGATCCGATGGTCCTAACTTCATCGATCAGAGAAATTTAATTTCGATGATCACGAACGATGATGCGATGATCTGATAGATGAAGATCTTCAATGGATCTGAAAATCTACAATAATGATCTCGATGATGTTTGTAGCATACTATCAAACCTTCACTTCAATCAAATTTCGTTATCATGGTCAATTTAGTATGGAATGATTTTGACCGTTAAATTAAAAATAAGCGATCAAAGGGTTAAACGGCGTCTGATTATGAGATAATTTTTTAGTCAAATGATCTTTATTATAATTTTAAATATTTTTATATGGTGATGATAGTAAAATTTAAATTATTTTTATATAAATTATTCATGTTAAGCAGATATTGCAAAAGCACCAGCATAACAATCAGTGAAGTTACAGAATGATTATTAGGAGATGTATAGTTTTTGATCGTTCTTCATCTCATGAATTGAATTTTATAATCACCACTATAAAAAATGATTAAAGTAGTAGCCAAGATCATTTATAAAATAAGTTATCTCATAATCGGACATCATTTAGTTCCTTGATCAATCATTTATCATTTAACGGTCGAAACTAACCTATACTAAATTGACTAAGATAACGATATCCGATTGAAGTAACACTTTGATAGTATGCTACAAATATCATCAAGATTATCGTTGTAGGTTTTTGGATCCATCGAAGATCTTCATTTATCAGATCATTGCATCATCATTCGTGGTCGTCGAAATTAAATTTTTCTGATCGACGAAGCTGAGGCCATCGGATCGAGGCAACCTTTTACGATGATACTCTAATGATAATTATTTAGATAATGAATGATGAAGATGGGAATTAAATTTTAAAATTATATAATATTTAAAAAAAAAATATATGGCAGCAGTTATAATTAACCACTACCATAAATCAGATTATAGCAGCGGTTCCTACTAACCACTACTATAGGTCTGATTTATGACAGCGGTTATAATGAACTGCTGCTATAGATTGATCTATGGTAGTGGTTTTTTGTAACCGCTACTATAGGTTCAACCTACGGCAGTGATTTTCGTTAATCGCTACTATATGTCGGACTTATAGTAGCGGTTACAAAAATCACTGCTATAGATCCGACCTATAGTAGTGGTTAACGAAAACCACTATCGTAGGTGCTAGATAGTGATTTCAAAAATCACTACCATAGGTCATTTTTGTAGTAGTGTATGCTTTGGGTATAACAAGTAGATTTCTGGCAGATTCAGGAGAGGATCATTGAAAAGCTGTGAAGAATATTCTCAAGTACTTGAGAAGGACTAGAGATGTTTTTCGTATATATGTTGGATCAAATCTAAAATTAGAAAGATATACAGAATCTAGTTTTCAATTTAATTTTGGTGATAGCAAATCTATCTCAGGATGTATATTTATCCTATATGAACGAGCAGTGAGTTGGAAGAGTTCAAAATAGTATACTATAGCTGACTTAGTTATCGAGGTAGAATACATTACTACAAATGAGGCTATTAACGAAGCCATCTAGATGAAGAAGTTCATCACTAAGTTAGATGTGGTTCTAAAAATTGAACACCCCATGCTACTTTATTGTGATAACATTAAGGCTATTGCTTAAGCAAAGAAACCAAGGTCTCATAAAAAGTCCAAGCATATCCTCAAATAGTTCCATCTCATTCAGAAAATTATCAAACAATAAGATGTGATCATAAAGTGAGTTGATACCAAGAACAACATAGCAGACCCATTCACTAAGATCTTATCACAATGATAGTTTGATCGCCACCTTGATAGCATGGACATTAGGTACAAGGATGATTGGCTTTAGTGCAAGTGAGAGATTGAAAGAATAGTGCCATACAAGCTAATCGCATGGATGATGCGATAAAACTTTTCTATTTTATCTTCCTACTCACGTACATGATATTGATTATTTATTTATATGAGATATTATGTTTTATCATATGCTGTATCTTATTATCTCACTTGTGATTTAATTAAGATTATGATAAACCTCATAGATTAGGACTATGATGAGATCATGCTAGTGAGACTTAAAATTTTGATAGCTTCAATCTAAAATATTTCTAATAATAGAATTATTGAATCGAGGATTAATGTACCAGTTAACTAGCACATCCTATATATGCTCGATGGAGATGGTGATTGATCTTACAATCATTTTTGTGGAGATACTACTACAAGAATACGGATATTCATTAAAGAATGAGTTCACTAAATGGAACGGTAGGAAAAATATCTAATAGAGCCTTACAAGCATGTCAAAAGATGGTTCTCTAGTGAGAGTGGTGTAGATGATCCTTAGACTTGAGATCACCATGGTAGTTTGTGTATATGGATCTATACTTTGGTTCATACTCTAGCATGATTCTCTAAGACATGTATGGGATATTCTGATCATGGTAAAGTATGCATGAAGGTTATGAATGGTCAACAAGAAATTAGTCTCTCTTTATAAGGAGAGAGAATATCTTATGTGATCTCATAGAATGATCACTCATGAAGTCTTTGGCTAAAGCAGGATGAAAATTAAAAAGAATTTCTACTATTTTATCAACTAAGTCATCATCATTTGATCAAAGTATATATGGATTAGTATTTGGGTTTGACATAATTCCATACCCATGGCTTATCTAAAATATTATATGATTGAAGGATTGAATTATATAGTAAGTTTCTATGGAAAGGTGTTTTGGTCATTCTACTAAAATTTCACATCTTCTGAATAGTCATAACATGTTGTTAGATGTCAATCTTGACTTGTAGGTTCTTATGAATAAAAGAGTTTAATTTAGAAATTAATTAGGAGTTCTAATTAATTACTTAGGCAAAACTGAAGGGAAAACTCTATTTTCTGGATCAGATTCGTTCAGATCTGATTGGATCAAGAAAGATATTTCAAAAATTTTTTCTCTTAGATCTAAATAGATTTGAGACTCTTTAGATCTAATCTTATTAATCTGATA
Organism: Cocos nucifera; assembly: GCA_006176705.1. Classification (NCBI taxonomy): domain Eukaryota; kingdom Viridiplantae; phylum Streptophyta; class Magnoliopsida; order Arecales; family Arecaceae; genus Cocos; species Cocos nucifera. Next base: position 40,274 of record QRFJ01005059.1, on the reverse strand, counting down.
AAATAAAATAAAATAAAATAAAATAAAATTTAATTTAATCATACCTTTGTTATGGGTAATCCTATTATCCTGTGATGATTCCGATGTTTGCTTGAGGTTCTGGATGTAGCTACGCAAGTGCCTGGCCTCTACCGGTATCCACTCGAGCAGGATCTAAAGATCTTCTTCTTCTCAATCTATTCTTCAAAAATTAGATCTAGATCTAATCTTGAAGATCTTCAAAATGGCTTTTAAAGATCAGCCGTTGTCTCTTGCAGCAGTGCTGCCTTCATCCTTTCTTGTCCCCTTTCTCTTGCTTGGATCGCACCAAACTCGAGCCCAAAAACTCTTGGACGTGGATAGGAGAGAAAGGACCTGAAGGTGGCATGGAGAGAAAGGGAGAGAAGCCTTGTGGCATGGGCAAAGGATAGAAACTCTAAATTTTAGGCACAGATAGGATTTATATAGATCCTGCTGCGCCATGCAGTGCCACATCATCCCGACCAATCATGGCTCTTTATGCAATCAAATCAAAATCTGATTGGTGGGATACATCATCTGATTCAATCAGATTAGAGTCCCTCATAAACCTTCTTAGGTGGCATCAAGATTGGTCAAATAGGACTCCTTAGCGCCACCTAATTGAAAACCATGAAGCAACCTAGAGTCCCATCTGTATGGGACTCCAAGCATGATCCTCATGGGGTGCATGCCTCCCTAGGCATGTGCCCCCTCCCTTTCTACCTTTTAGTAGGAGGACAAAGCCCCATGTTCTCTTTTATAGGTGCATGACACATGAGCAGATGTGTAAGTGTCAAAGGTTAACATTTGATCAAAGTCCAAAGACAGGATTTAACAGGTGACGAAAAATGGTAGGTGTTGTCTCAAATTTATCTCATAAATTAAGACAATACTTTTCTAACTTGGACAAGCTCTAGTCAAACCAAGTAAAGGTTTTTGAGTGAGCCCAAACATAATTAGCTCAGTCGAGACAAGCTTTAATGATTATTGAAGGAGAATATTGGGCTTAATCGTATGCTAGCATGATTTTCTTGAACCTAATTAAATCTTATTCAAATCAATTAAACTGGGTTAGTCCAATTGATGATATCTAGATCCAAACCCTTGTTTGTGTAATCCAGTTAGGTTCAGTTCCATATGGTAATGAGATATATCGTGATCTCTACTATTGACATCATCAAAATGCCTTCTGATGGATCAAAATTTTTTTGATTCAGACAACTAGTATGATCGATCATCCAAATCATTCTAATTGCTCCCAAAATCCACCAGTGACACCTAACAGCATATGGTGGCAACTCATCAGAATCGAAAACAAACTACTTGGTGTAGTTACCTATGAGATTAAGTTCCTCTATCTTGAGCCCCAATCAGATTAGGGTTAAGGTGATCTCGTCAAACCCTAATTTCCATCATATGAATTAATCATTCGATTCAAGTCTAATGTGAAAATTCTAATAGAAACTCTTTCTATTATTTCACTCTACCATGGCCATGGGCTTATGGACTTGATTCTCATGATCATCATAGTGCTGCTCCTCATCTACCGAGGTAGATAGATCTCCTATTGGTGCAATCCAATTTCTACGATGAACATACTATAGCCAACATACACCTTAGGATTCTGAATGGCTAGGAGACCGAGTTATGGTGTAGTCAAACTATAATACCCTCAAGGTGAACAATCGATGCACCTCAGGTTAAAGAACCAGACACACCACTGTAGCTTCGAGCTAGTCATCGATGAGAAGGTAGACTTCCTCATGACTGCTCGAGGTGGTCATGCTCAGTGCCCTCATTCTCTAACCAGTACTTGTACTCTCGCTCTAGTATCTCTACACTGCATACTCAAGACTCATCCATCCTAAAGAAGCGATCGTACACTAATCTTTCGAATCAATCACCATCCTCATGATGATCCAATGATTGAGAGCATTTTATGAGTTAATAATGAAAATTCATGTCTTAAATTTTAACTCTTGAAAATATGAATTATCATTACCATTAACTCAAGGATGTATCACAGACACTAAATACACATTATGATAGAAAATAATCCATTTTATTATTTATAGTCAAAATTATAATTTTGCCCTTAGATGTATATTACAAGTGTCAGCCAATTCTAGCTTCTAGGGCACACATATCTAACAAACTCCCACTTGACCTAAAGCCAATTGGCTACAAATCTAAGTCCCATCTTCTTAAGATGGGTTTTGATCTTCTGCTGGCCCAACGGCTTTGTAAGTGGGTCTGCCACATTATCTGCGGAGTTGACTCTCTTGACCTCGACATAACCCTTTTCTCGAGGTAATCGTGGATGAGGTGGTATCGCCGCTCGAATGTGCTTGAATTTCTGATGAGACCTCGGCTCCTTAGCAAGGGCTATGGCACCATTGTTGTCGCAGTACAGAGGAATGGCATCTGATGGCATCACTCCATTTTTTGCAGCAAACTTCTTGTACCAGAATGCCTTCCTTCGCAGCTTCTGATGCAGCGATATATTCTGCTTCCATGGTGGAATCTGCTATCACCGTTTGCTTGGAACTCTTCCAACTGACAGCACCACCATTGCACACAAACAGACTCCCAGATGTCGACTTTCGATCATCTATATCAGGACATGAAATCCGAGTCTGTGTATCCCTGGACTTGGAGTTCTCCATTACCAAAGACCAACATCATATCCTTAGTTCTTCTCAAGTACTTAAGGATACATTTCATGGAAGTCCAGTGTTCTTCACCTGGATTTGACTGATATCTGCTTGTGACACTCACAGCATGGGCTATATCAGGTCGTGTACATAACATGGCATACATGAGGCTCCCTATTGCTAGAAGCATAAGGGATCTTGCTCATGCGTTCTATTTCCTCAGGTGTGCTAGGGCACATCTTCTTGGAAAGATGAATACCATGTCTGAAGGGTATTAATCCCCTCTTAGAGTTTTCCATACTAAACCTCTTTAGTACTTTCTCTATGTACATCTTCTGTGAAAGTCCTAGCATCCTATTCGGTCTATCTCTATAGACCTTAATTCCTAGAATAAAGGATGCTTCTCCTAGGTCTTTCATGGAGAATTCTTTAGGATAACCATATTTTAACTATGGTCAACATGGGAATATCATTCCCAATAAGGAGGATGTCATCCACGTACAATACGAGGAAAGACAACAGCGCTCCCACTGATCCTTTTTGAAACACATGGTTCCTCTTCATTTTTGATGAAACCAAATAATTTTGATCACATCATTGAAATGAGTATTCCAGCTCCGAGATGCTTGCTTAAGTCCATATATGGACCTTTGCAGCTTGCATAACCTTGTGATCAGTATCACTGGATGTGAAACCTAGCGGCTGTTCCATATAGATATCTTCCTCAAGATATCCATTTAAGGAATGTCCGTTTTCACATCCATTTGCCATATTTCATAATCGAAATAGGCTGCAACAACAAGCAATGTGCGGATGGATTTTAGCATAGCTACTTGACGAAAAGGTATCCTGATAGTCAATGCCTTCACGCTTGACTATAACCTTTTGCCACTAATCTAGCTTTGAATGTCTCCACATTCCCATCTGCACCAATCTTTCTCTTGTAAGATCCATTTACACCCAATAGGTACTATACCTTCTGGTGGATCTACCAAGGTCCAGACTTGGTTTGAGTGCATCGAGTCAATTTCTGACTTCATTGCCTCTAACCATTTCTCAGAGTCGATATCTGATATCGCCTCATTGCATAGGTTTTGGGATCATCACCATGAACCCATTACCTATTAGGAAACATTTTCTCTACTTTTTCTGAAATAGTACCTAAGTATCTCTTCAGGGAAAGGATGAAAAACTCTTTTCGATCTACGAGGTGGAGGAGGTAGTGATTGTATTGGCTCAACCTGATTTGGTTCCATTGGGGTCCTTAGCTCGTTGCTCTTGTGAGACTTTCTCATCAAGCTTGATCTGCTTTCCAATGCCGCTATCTTGAATAAACTATTTTTCAAGAAAGATGGCATGTCGACTCACAATCACATTATGGTCTTCTGGAATGTAGAAATAATATCCTAATGACTCTTTAGGATATCCTATGAAATCGAGCTCTAAAGGATCCTAAAGTCTAACTTGTCCGCTTGTTGTCTTTTGACATGAGCCGGACAACCCCAAATTCTGAGATGACTCAGACTTGGTTTCTTACCATGCCATATCTCATACGGTGTGGTAGGAATGATTTTAGAAGAAAACCCTATTCAGTAAATATATTGCAAGTTAATAGACTATGTCCCCAAAGAAAATCAGGAAAGGTCTGTGAAGCTCATCATGGATCGGACCATATCTAATAGGATCCGATTTCTCCATTCTGAAATTCCGTTGAGTTGAGGTGTTCCTAGGTGGAGTCCATTGAGAGACTATGCCATTTTCTTGAGATAGTCTAGGAATTTTTGACTAAGGTATTCACCTCCTCGATCTGATCGAAGAACCTTAATGGATTTTTCAGTTTGCTTTTTCTACTTCATGTCTGAATTCTTTGAACTTTTCAAAAGGCTTCAGACTTGTGTCTCATAAGATACACATACCCATACCTAGATAAATCATCGGTAAAGGTTAATGAAGTAGACAAAAATTGCCTCTAGCTGGCACATCAAATGGGCCACACACATCAGTATGTACTAGGGCAAGTAGATCTGTGGCCCTTTCCCATGTCCTACAAAAGGGAGCTTTAGTCATTTTGCCTATGAAGACAAGATTCACAAATTGGATATGACTCAGAAGTCAATGGACTCAATAGCCTAATTTTTCTCCAATTTGTTAATCCTATCTTCTGCTATATGACCTAATCTTAGGTGCCATAGATACCTATCATTTGGACTATCCCTAGGGTCATTTTACAGCATTCACATTTTGCTCGATATTAGAATAGATACATCAATATGTAACTGATAAAGATCGTTAATAAGGAAACCACTTGCAATTTTATTTCTTTCATAAAGAATATTACAATGGTCCTTAAGAAAATTAATTACATAGCCTTCTTGTACTAAACATGAAACAAAAATCAAATTTCTGCTTGTGGTAGGCACATAATAACAATCCCTAAGTACTAAATTTAAGCCAGATGGTAGTCGAAGAGCGTAGGTTCCCACGACTATAGCAGTAATTCTTGCTCCATTTCTGACATGTAGGATCATCTCACCATCCCTCAGCCTCCTGCTATTCTCAAGACCCTGCGTGGAAGTGAATAAATGAGCACTAGAACCAGAGTCAAGCACCCAACTGGATGCAGAAGAAAATGTAAGGTTAGATTCAATAATGAGCATACCTCCAGAAGGATCTATCTCCTTCTTATTTTTCAGGGTGGTCAGGTATGTAGGGCAGTTTCGCTTTCAGTGGCCATCAATATTATAATGGAAATACTTTCCTTTGTCAACGGCCTTCTTCTTCAGCTCTACCTTCCTTTTCTTTCCACCTTCTGCCTTTTCATAGACTTCTTCTTCTTTCCAAAAGACTTTCTCTTGGAAGAAGCCCGTTCCATAGCAAGTATTGAGCCTTTAGAATCTTTTATAGAATGCTCAGCAGTAATCAACATATTCATAAGTTCAATTAGAGTATTCTGAAGTTTATGCATATGATAGTTCATGATGAACTGCCCATATGCATCAGTCAAGGATTGCAGAATTATATCATTCTATAGATCCCGGCCTAACTTCTCTCTGAGCTTCTCAAGCTCTTCCAAGTCCTTGATTATCATCAGACAATGATCTTGGACTGACCGTCCATCACACATTTTAGCCTTAAACAATCATTTTGTGAGCTGATATTTGGCTGCGTGACTCTATTTACCAAACAACTCTTGCAGGTGATCCAACATTTGGTGGGCAATCTTGATATCTTCATATTAATGCTGAAGCTCACCAGACATCGAGCCCAACATGTAGTATCTAACATTGTTATCTTCTTCCATCCATTTGTCAAGAGACACTCTCTATTCAGCAGACGGATGGGTTCATAAGGTGGGGGGATCCTGGTCTAATACATGAGTTAACTTCTCAAAACCCAAAATGATTTTGAAGTTCTAAAGCCAATCCTTGTAATTAGGTCCGATCAGTCTATGGGTGTCTAGGATACGAGCTCGTGGATTGGATGCAGACATTTTCCTTTTTTCTATAGAGAGTCAAAGTTTCTAGTTAGATTTTGTAATTAAGACTCGATTAATTTATTTAGGGGTTTAATTTTTAAATAAATTAGCTTCCACTATTTTCTTTGGATCCCTACACTTCCTCTATAGAGATACGAAAATCTTCATGATTAATGATTTCTAGTGGGTGGTGCCGTCCCACCAACTGACTCATCACCTTACCTAATAGTTATTGGTGATGGGTTAGCCAATGAGTGAACAACTCTTGTCCAATGATTCTCTAATCATGGTGCACCCAAGCTTGGTCTCTAATTCATGAATCTCACCATACCCAGAATATTGATCCACTCCTTAGTTAAGTCAGACCCACCATTTGCATAGATTGGATTCCTAATTAGGTCTCTCACCGTATCCAAAATATTAAGCCCAATCCATCCTCCAGCCCATAGCATCCAATGCCTAATAGACATGGTTGCATCTTCTCGGTGCAACTGAACCACTGTGATCAGTCGAGAATAATCAACCTTGGGAAGGGCCTACATATTTATAATGGTGAAAGAGCTTAGACTTAATCTTTTCTTAGGAAGATTTGATTTAGGTCTCTTTAAACTTGACTTGACATAGCCATAACCATTATGACTAACCTAGTGGCATGGGTTAGCTCGGATTATTAGCCACCTTAGATTAGGACTGAGCCGAACAAATATGGCCAGGTAAGTGAGATCGGTGGAAGGGATATGCCATTAACTCGACAAGAATGCATTCGAGTTGAGTAGCTCCTAATTAAAAATCAGTCGGTCATATCTGCCAAACTTACCTTAGACACCAAATTATTGAGTTAGAACCAATCGGATTAGCCTACAATCCAGACTCTAACCACTGAGCCTAATTAGGTCTTAACTTGATCGATCACTCATATGACTCGACCTTGACCCAGACTTAATCCTATTAGGCTGGTCAATTTAAGCACTCTTGATCCCATCTAACCAACTCTTGATTCGGTTTGATCAACCGCTAGACCTAATTAAGCTACCCAAGCTCGAACCCAATTTTATGAATATGTCTTATATCTAAAAATTTTTAATTTTAGATCTAATATATTTCATAATCTTAATTCTTAATTAAGATTAGGATTCATAAACAAAATATGTAAATAAAATCCTAGAATTTTAGGATCTAGGATTTTGTAAAAAATAAGTTTTTGATTTTTGATTAAGGACGAACACACAGCACCCCTACACATCATAAGAACACCCAATCGAATGGAAGGAGAGGGTCTTTAAACCATTCTTTGTTCTTATGATCGGACGGCCAAGGAGGATGCCTTAATCAGAAACATGATGAATCTATAAAACTAGTTAGATCTACATCATATATCATATATAAAAATTGATTTAACTTAAAAATATGTTTTGTATACATCTCATGTATCATATCATGTATGTTTTCAAATCTAAATTATTTCATAAATATTTAAAAAATAAAATTTAAATTTGATCATATCAAATTAAATTTATTCAAGATAACTTTGTAGATCTATTCTACAACTAGTCTGAACATGCATCAATCATATCTCATATGAACAAAATTAAATAAATTTATTTTCTATTTTTTAGATCTAATTATAATATTTATAATATTAAAAAATAATAATTAAATAAATCTAAAAATTATAATTAATTAAATTAAAATTTTGATCATGTTAGACTACATATAGAATAATTCTATTCCTAATCTAATCATGCATCTCATATATCTTAGATCTAAATTATTTAATTTTAATTTTTTAATTTTAGATCTAATCATATCTCATGTGACATCTAAAATCATCTAATTATTAGATTAAAATTAAAATAAAATTAGATCTAATAAATTTTAAAAACCTGACTCTAATACCAGTTGAAGGGAAAATCCTATTTTCTGGATCAGGATCATTCAGATCTGATTAGATCAAGAGGGATATTTCAAAAAAAAAATTTCTTAGATCCAAATCAGATCTGAGACTCTTTAAATCTAATTTTATTAATCTAATAAAATAAATAAAATAAAATTTAATTTAATCATACCTTTGTTATGGGTAATCCTATTATCCTGTGATGATCCCGATATTTTTCTGAGGTTTTGGGTGTAGCCACGCAAGTATCTGGCCTCTACCATTAGCCATGCAAGTGCCTTGCCTCTACTGGTATCCACTCAGGTAGGATTTAAAGATCTTCTCCTTCTCAATCTAGCCTTCAAAAATTGGATCTGGATCTGATCTTGAAGGTCTTCAAAATGACTTTTGAAGATCAGCCATTATCTCTTACAGTAGTGTTGCCTTCTTCCTTTCTTGTCACCTTTCTCTTGCTCGGATCGCACCAAACTCGAGCCCAAAAACTCTTGGATGTGGATAGGAGAGAGAAGACTTGAAGGTGGCATGGAGAGGAGGGAGAGAAGCCTTGTGGCATGGGCAAAGGGCAGAAACTCTAAATTCTAGGTGCAGACAGAATTTATATAGACCCTACTGTGCCATGTAGTGCTACATCATCCTGGCCAATCATGACTCTTTGAGCAATCAGATCTAAATCTGATTGGTAGGATGACATCATCTGATCCAATCAGATTAGAGTCCCTCATAAACCTCCTTAGGTGGTGCCAAGACTGATCAAACAGGACTCCTTAGCGCCACCTAATTTGAAACCATAAAGCAACTTGGAGTCCCATCTGTATGGGACTTCAAGAATGATCCTCATGGGGCGCATGCCTCCCTAGGCATGCACCTCCTTTCTTTCTGCCTTTTAGTAGGAGACAAAGCTCCATGTTCTCTCCTATGGGTGCATGACACATGGGCAGATGTGTAAGTGTCAAAGGTCAACATTTGACCAAAGTCCAAAGACAAGATTTAGCAGGTGATGGAAAATGGCAGGTGTTATCTTAAATTTATCTTATAAATTAAGACAACCCTTTTCTAACTTGGACAAGCTCCAATCAGACTAAGTAAATGTTCCTAAGTGAGCCCAAACATATTTGGCTCAGTCGAGACAAGCTTTAATGATTGTTGAAGGAGAATATTAGGCTCAATCTGTGCTAGCAAGATTTTCTTAAACCTAATTGAATCTAATTCAAATCAATTAAACTGGATTAGTCTAATTGATGATATCCAGATCCAAACCTTTCTTTGTGTGACCCAATTAGGTTCAGTTCCATATGGTAATGGGATATGTCATGATCTCTATCATTGACATCATCGAAACACCTTCCGATGGATTAGAACTTTTCTGATTCAGACAACTAGTATGATCGATCATCCAAATCATTCTAATTGCTCTCAAAATCCACCAGTGGCACCTAACAGCATATGGTGGTAATCCAACAGAACTAAAAATGAATCTCTTGGTGTAGTTACCTGTGTGATTAAGTTTCTCTATCTTGAGCTTCGATCGAATTAGGATTAAGGTGATCTCGTCAAACCTTAATTTTTGTTATATGAATTAATCATTCGATTCAAGTCTAATGTAAAAATCCTAATAGAAACTCTTTCTATTATTTCACTCTACCATGGCCATGAGCTTATGGACTTGATTCTCATGATCATCATAGGGCTGCTCCTCATCTACCGAGGTAGATAGATCCCCTATTGGTGCTATCCAATTCCTACAATGAACATGCTATAGCCAACATACACCTCAGAATTTTGAATGGTTAGGAGATCGTGTTATGGTGTAGTCAAACTATAACACCCTCAAGATAAACTGCCGATGCACCTCAGGTCAAAGAACCAGACACACCACTACAGCTTCGAGCCAGTCATCGATGAGAAGATAGACTTCCTCATGACTGCTCGAGATGGTCATGCTCAGTGCTCTCGTTCTTTTACGAGTATCTATACTCTTACTTCAATGTCTCTACACCACAGACTCAAGACTCATCTATCCTAAAGAAGCGATCGTACACCAACCTTTCAGATTAATCACCATCCTCATGATGATTCTACGGTCGAGAGCATTTTATGAGTTAATAATAAAAATTCATGTCTTAAATTTTCAACTCTTGAAAATACGAACCATCATTACCATTAACTCAAGAGATGTATCACAGACACTTTTAAATACATATTATGATAGAAAATAATCTATTTTATTATTTATAGTCAATATTATAATTTTATTCTTAGATGTGTATTACAAGTGTCAGCCAATTCTGGCTTCTAGGGCACACATATCTAACATAAACATGTTTTGGGCTTAATTAATTATAAGAGTTCTAATTATATTAGGTGCACGTGAGCCTATACCTACTACAGCCTAGATGTGGAACCCAATAAGTCACATACAAAAAGGAATGTGTCAGTGACCTAATTGAATTTGGATTTAGAGAAATCTTAGAGAGTTTTGGACATACATGCTAGCACATTTTTAAATCCTAATACCCAATCCATTAAAACTCCTAGTGTCATAAGGTTTGACTGGTCAAAGGTTCATATCAAGAAGGAGTCCGTGCCTATCTCTATTCCTATAAGAAAGGATCATGCCCAAGAGGGTGAGCGTGAAAAACTCTTGATGCCTCCTTGGTGTTAACGTGAAAGTTATTTCATGCCTAGAGGGTCCATATCTCAATCTATCTTTCATGCCCATATTTCCTAATGCCTCTTACATATTGTCATGAGTCAGATATCCCATGCCCCTATTCCTCATGTCCAAGAGTTGGACATCCAAGTAAAGGGTGCGAAGAAAAGTTCTTGGCCAAGAGAAGTAAGAACCAAGAAAGGTTTTATTGAAAAATATGTCCTAAAGCCAATCATCTAAGTTGTAGATGATTGAAGTTAGTATATGAATTATTAAATAATAATAGTTATTTAGCTAATTCATCATAAAATTTTTGTATTTCTTAAATGAACTCCTAAATTATGATGAAGTTCTTAGAAGCATACTTAATCAATAAAGAAAGATTTATCGGATGGTTCTTAAATTATTCAAGATCAAATGATAAGTTATTAACAAGAACGATAACTTATCGAGAGTAGGTTTCTATATGTCATATGTGTGGTTTCCTCATAACCAAAAGATATGAAGATACTGGTATGGCATTCAGATGGGATGTAGGAGTATATCTGTACCGAACATGGATCAATGTAGCACTCTACTATCAAGAGTAGCTAGCTAAAGCTAATGGATATAAGGATCCCTCCGACCGAAGATTGAAGGAAAAAATCTATTTCTTAGGTCAGGTTCGTTCAGATCTAATTTGATCAAGAGAAATATTTAAAAAAAAAATTCTCTTAGATCTAAATTAAATCTGATACTTTTTAGATCTGATTTGATGGATCTAATAAAATAAAATAAAATTAAAATAAATTAAATTAGATTTAATTTATACCTTATTCTTGGGTAATCTAATTATTCTATGATGATTTTGCTGATTGCCTGAGGTTCTGGATGCAGCCACGCAATTGCCTAACCTCTACTGGTATCCACTTAGGTAGAATCTAGATGTCTCCTTCTTCTCGTCTATCCTTCAAAGATCAGATCTAGATCTGATCTTGAAGGTCTTCAAAACAACTTTTGAAGATTCGATGTCGTCTTTTGCAGCAGTGCTGCCTTCTTCCTTTCTTGTCACCTTTCTCTCGCTTGGATCGCACCAAACTTGAGCCTAAAGCCTCTTGGGTGTGGAGAGGAGAGAGAGGATCTGAGGAAGGCATGGAGGATAGAGGGAGAGAGCAATGTGGCATGGGCAAAGGGAGAAGTGTTTTTAAAGCTAGTCGCAAATAGGGTTTATATAGACCCTGCAGCGCCATGCAGTGTTACATAATCTCAGCCAATCACGTCTCTTCATACAATTAGATCTAAATCTGATTGATGGAATGGCATCACTTAATCCAATCAAATGAGAGCCCCTCTCCAACACCCTTAGGTGGCACCACGACTGGTCAAAGTAGAGTCCTTGGTGCCACCTAGTTTGATTCCAAGAAGCAACCTGGAGTTCCATCTGTATGGGACTCTAGGTGTACCTATCCTTGGATACATGCATCCCTAGGCATGCGCCCCCTCCTTTCCTCTTTCTAGCAAGGGGACAAGCCCCTATCTGCTCTCCTATGGGTGCATGACACATGGGCAGATGTCTAAGTATCAAAGGCCAATGTTTGACCAAAGTCAAAACACAAGAATTAGTAGGTGACGAAAAATGACAGGTGTTGTCTCAAATTTATCTCATAAATTAAGACAATCCTTTTCTAATCTGGACAAGCTCTAGTTAGACCAAGTTAAGGTATCTGAGTGAGCACAAATACATTTGGCTCAGTCAAGACAACTTTTAATGATTGTAGAAGGAGAATATTAAGCTCAATCGTGTGCTAGCATGATTTTCTTGAACCTAATTGAATCTAATTCAAATCAATTGAATTGGATTAGTCCAATTGATGTTATCCAGATCCAAACCCTTATTTGTATGATCCAGTTAGGTTCAATTTTGTATGATAGTGGGATATGTCATGATCTCTATCATCGACATCATCGAAATACCTTTCAATGGATCAAAACTTTTTTGATTCAGACAACTAGAATGATCGATCATCTAAATCATTCTAATTGCTCCCAAAATCCACCAGTGACACCTAGCAGTATATGGTGGCAACCCATCAAAACTGAAAATGAATCTCTTGGTGTAGTTACATGTGTGATTAAGTTCTTCTATCTTGAACCCCAATCAGATTAGGGTTAAGGTGAACTCATCAAACCCTAATTTCTATCATATGATTTAATCATTTGATTTAAGTCCGATGTGAAAACCTTTATAGAAACTCTTTCTATTATTTCACTCTACCATAGCCATGAGCTTATGGACTTGATTCTCATGATCATCATAGGGATGCTCCTCAACTACCGAGGTAGATAGATTTCCTCTTGGTGCAATCCAATTCCTACAATGAACATGGTATAGCCATCATACACCTCAGAATTCTGAATGGCTAGGAGATCGAGTCATGGTGTAGCCAAACTATAACACTCTCAAGGTGAACTACCGATGCACCTCAGATCAAAGAACCAAATACACCACTGCAGCTCGAGCCAATCATCAATGAGAAGGTAGACTTTCTTATGACTGCTCGAGGTGGTCACGCCCAGTGCCCTCGTTCTCTAACAAGTATTTGTACTCTCGCTTCGGTGTCTCTACACCATAGACTCAAGACTCATCTACTATAAAGAAGCGATTGTACACCAACCTTCTGGATCAATCACCATCCTCATGATGATCCTATGGTCGGGAGCATTTTATGAGTTAGTAACGAAAATTTATGTCTTAAATTTTTAACTCTTAAAAATAAGAATTATCATTATCATTAACTCAAGGGATGTATCATAGACACTAAATACACATTATGATAGAAAATAATCCATTTTATTATTTATAGTTAAAATTATAATTTTGCCCTTAGAAGTGTACAATAAGTGTCAGCCAATTCTGGCTTCTAGGGCATACATATCTAACAAACTCCCACTTGACCTAAAGTCAGTTGGCTATGAATCTAGGTCCCATCTTCTTAAGATGGGCTTCGATCTTCTGTTGGCCCAACGGCTTTATGAGTGGATCTACCGCATTATCTATGAAGTCGACTCTCTTGACCTCGACGTAATCCTTCTCGAGATAATCGTAGATGAGGTGGTATCGCCGCTCGATGTTCTTGGATTTCTGGTGGGACCTCGGCTTCTTAGCAAGAGCTATGGTGCCATTATTGTTGCAGTATAGAGGAATGGCATCTGATGGCATTACTTCGATCTCTATGGTAAACTTTTTATACTAGAATACCTTCTTTGCAGCTTTTGATGCAGTGATGTATTCTGCTTCCACGATGGAATCTGCTATCATTGTCTGCTTGAAACTCTTCCAACTGATAGTACTACTATTACACACAAATAGAATTCTAGATGTCGACTTTCGATCATTTACATCGGACATAAAATTTGAGTCTATATACCCCTGGACTTGGAGTTCTCCATTACCAAAAACTAACAATATATCCTTAGTTCTTCTCAAGTACTTAAGGATATATTTCACAGAAGTCTAGTGTTCTTCATCTGAATTTGACTGATATCTGCTCGTGACACTCACAGCATGGGCTATATCAGGTCGCGTACATAACATGGCATACATGAGGCTCCCTATTGCTAAAGCATAAGGGATCTTGATCATGCATTCTATTTCCTCAGGTGTGCTAAGGCACATCTTCTTGGAGAGATGAATGCCATGTCTGAAGGGTATCAAACCCCTCTTAGAGTTTTCTATGCTAAACCACTTTAGCACTTTCTCTATGTACATCTTCTGTGAAAGTTCTAGCATCCTATTCGATCTATCTCTATAGACCTTAATTTTTAGAATATAGGATGCTTCTCCTAAGTCTTTCATGGAGAATTCTTTGGATAACCATATTTTAACTATAGTCAACATGGGAATATCATTCCCAATAAGGAGGATATTATCCACGTACAATATGAGAAAGACAACAACACTCCCACTGACCTTTTTGAAGATATGTGGTTTCTCCTCATTTTTGATGAAATCAAATAATTTGATCACATCATTAAAATGAGTATTCCAAGTCTGAGATGCTTGCTTAAGTCCATATATGGACCTTTGCAGTTTGCATACCTTGTGATCAACATCACTGGATGTGAAACCTAGCGGTTATTTCATATAGATATCTTCCTCAAGGTATCCATTTAAGAATGCTATTTTTATATCCATTTGCCATATTTCATAATCGAAATAGGCTATAATAGCAAGCAATATGCAGATGGATTTTAGCATAGCTACTGACAAAAAGGTATCCTGATAGTCAATACCTTCGCATTGACTATACCTTTTGCCACTAATCTAGCTTTAAATGTCTCCACATTTCTATCTGCACCAATTTTTCTCTTGTAGATCCATTTACATCCAATAGGTACTATTCCTTCTGGTGGATCTACCAAGATTCAGATTTGGTTTGAGTGCATCGAGTCAATTTTTGACTTCATTGCCTCTAACCATTTCTCAAAATTGATATCTGATATCACCTCGTTATAAGTTTTGAGATCATCACTATGAACCCCATTATCTATAAGGAATATTTCCTCTACTTCCTCTAAAATAGTACCTAAGTACCTCTCAGGGAGATGGAAAACCCTTTTCGATCTACGGGATTTATAGGTTTGGTGTACAGGGCAGAAGCATGGATTTTAAAACAAAACATGAAATCGTATAAACCAAACCCGAACCCTAGGACCACCTCATTAGAAATTAAATCATATAACATGCATTTGTAATATAAAAAAAAGTATTAGAACATACCTCTTATCACTAAACCCTAAATTGACCCTAATCGTCGGTAGCAGTCCATCAAGGTTTCCACTAGGTGCCCACGTATTTATCCTCCAACGTTGATCCACATAGAGACTTGATCAAGACACTAGCACCTCTAATTTATATAATTAGAGTTCTAATAATAAAAACTTTAATTAAAAGGATAAGACCTTCTTTAGCCTTTAAGTCACCTTCCTTGCCTCTCCTTATCTATCTTTCATTTTCTTTTATCTTCTTAATTTTTCTTCCTAATCTCTTAGTCTTAAGATGACTTCTTGTCCTTATAAGAAAAAGGTCTAGACAAGAGAAAGGAAGAAAGAAAATTGGATAAAAAGAAACTCTTGTAAGAAAGAAAGATAATTTTCACACACTAGGACTCTTGGTGTGCATCCCTATTTATAATGTACGTAGGGGTGCCAACAAAAAACTCACGCCCTTTCCTCATCAATTTCTCATGCCCCATTAGCCAATCTCATGCCTCATCAGTAAAAATGAGATATAGACTTAGTCCCAGAGGTGCCTTAAAGTAGAAGGACTCTTGGACTAATTCTACGTAAGTTTTTTATGAAGAGTCACAATATTTCATTTTTGGCACCATCCTTTTCATCCATTAGATCATGAAAAAAGGCCATCCAATAGCTCTAAAAAGGGATGCCCATTCAGCAAGAAGGCATGGCGATAATCTTTGAATAGTCAAAGTCCCAAGAGACTTTGACTTGGTCCAAGAGACGTCAAGGAGGAGTAGGCGGCATGGAGTCTTGGGTGGCAAAAGGGTCTTGGGCGACAAAAACTCCTAGGCAAAAAATTAAAAGAAAAAGGAGTATTTCATCTACAGAAGGACTCTTCTGTGCCCCATATCTGATGTCCATGTCAATATAAAAATTTACATGACATAACAAAATGGAAAAAGTCAAAGATGGTAGGCGCCAACAAAATCCATGCGCCAAAGAATTCTTTGCGCATGAAAGACTTCCCATGCGCAAGAGAGAGACTCTCTGATGCATGGGATGTAGGTATGTGGCACCCAATCTGAAGCCCAATCAATCTAGGTTAATCCAACTCAAGACCAAATCCTATTTGTCTCAAATTGGATCTAAATTAGCCCAAATTGGAAGCTGATTCGAATCCAATTCAAAATCAGGTGCTAGGGTTTGCTACATGTGCTAGCATGTTCATCTTGCAAACATGGTCTAATCTAATTAGACCTTTAATCAACTCTCTTTATGTGTGACCCATTGGGTTCCACATCTAACCAGCAGTGAGTCTGGGTGTGATTTGACCTAATCTGGTTAGAACTCAACCAAACTGATTTAGGTCAAAACTAGCCAACCCAATTTGACTTAATTTAGAATACATTCTAATTTAATGATCAAATTAAAATTTTAATTTGATCAAACTCACAAGATATGATTGACGTCTAGCAATGTATCATGACTTCTTGGAAGATGTAAAATTTTAATGAAAATACCAAAAATATCCTTCAGTGAAAATTACCATGCAACTAGATCCTTCGATCTTCCTGCATCCTGAATATGACTCTGGGTATGGAAATATGTCAACCCGAATATCATATTCATTTTTATTTCAATCTCATGTTGATGATTCATTTAATGAAACATTAGAAACTATTTCTAATTTTTTCATTATGCTTTGATCAAAGTCTTCCTGAATCATCATTTGTTTGAAGCAAATAGGATGCCATTTCCTTTTACTAGGAGAGATCGATTCCATGTTAACCTACTCACAGCCTTCATATATATAATCTACCATATCTAGATCATCCCGTACATAACTGAGTCATGATGAGTATGAACCAAAATATGGATTTATATTTATAAGATTCTATGCTAGTTTCAGGTCAAAGGATTACATGCACAAATTCCACTATGAGAATCATCTATTGACATGTAGATAAGACTCCATCAGATATTCTCAATTTGGATCAATTCAGTGAACTCATTCTCTAATGAGCACCCACATTCTTGTATTAGTGTCATACATAAGTTATTGTGAGATCAATCATCCTCTTAATCGAGCATACAAAGAATGTGCTAGTCTTACCAAAAAATATTGATCCCTAACTCAATGTCCCATCGACTAAAAATATTTAAATTAGGGTTTTAAGATTTTAGGTCTCACTAGTATGATCTCATCATAATCCTAAAACCATAGCCCTAATTTATAGGATTCATCATAATCTTAAATAAATAATAGGGCACTGCATATGATGAAATAAATGCCTTTATTTATTATAAATGTCATTACATGAGTCTGAAAGACAAAGAACATCCCAAAAATAAATTGGCTTGAGGGCATATTCCTTTCAGGAATTAAGGAGGTAGTGATTGTATTGGCTCAACCTGATTTGGTTTCATTTGGTCCTTAGCTCATTGCTCTTGTGAGACTTTCTCCTTGAGCTTGATCTGCTTTCCAATGCTGCTATCTTAAATAAACTATTTTTCAAAAAAGATGGCATGTCGACTCACAATCATATTGTGATCTTCTGGAATGTAGAAATAATATTCTAATGACTCTTTAGGATATCCTATAAATCAAGCTCTAAAAATTCTAAAGCCTAACTTGTCCGTTTGTTGTCTTTTGACATGAGCCGGACAATCCCAAATTTTGAGATGACTTAGACTTAGTTTCTTACCATGCCATATCTCATACGATGTGGTAGGAACGATTTTAGAAGGAACTTATTCAATAAGTATATTGCAGTTAACAAACTATATCTCCAAAGAAAATCAGGGAGGTCTGTGAAGCTCATCATAGATCGGACCATATCTAATAGGATCCGATTCCTCCATTCTGAAATTCCATTGAGTTGAGGTGTTCTAGGTGGAGTCCATTGAGAGACTATGCCAATTTTTTTGAGATAGTCTAAGAATTTCTGACTAAGGTATTCACCTCCTTGATCTGATCGAAGGACCTTAATAAGTTTTCTAGTTTATTTTTCTACTTCATGTCTGAATTTTTTGAACTTTTCAAAAGCTTCAGACTTGTGTCTCATAAGATACACATACCCATACCTAGATAAATCATCGATAAAGGTTATGAAGTAGACAAAGTTGCCTCTAGTCGGCACATCAAATGGGCCGCACACATCAGTATGTACTAGGGCAAGAAGATCCATGGCCCTTTCTCTATGTCCTACAAAAGAAAGCTTAGTCATTTTGCCATGAAAACAAGATTCACAAATTGGATATGACTTAAAAGTCAACGGACTCAGTAGCCCAATTTTTTTCAATTTGTTAACCCTATCTTCTGCTATATGACCTAGTCTTAGTTGCCATAAACACCTATCATTTGGATTATCCTTAGGTCATTTCATGGCATTCACATTTTGTTCGATATTAAAAATATATACATCAATATGTAACTGGTAGAGATCGTTAATAAGGAAATCACTTGCAATTTTATTTCTTTCATAAAGAATATTACAATGGTCCTTAAGAAAACTAATTAAATAGTCTTCTAGTGCTAGGCATGAAATAAAAATCAAATTCCTACTTACTGTAGGCACATAATAATAATATTTTAATACTAAGTCTAAACCAGATGGTAGTCGAAGAGGATGTGTTTCAACGGTCACAGTAGCAACTCTTACTTCATTTGCGACGCATAGGATCATCTCACCATCTTTCAACCTCCTGCTATCCTCAAGATCCTACGCAAGTGCACAAATGAGCATTAGAACCAGAGTTAAGCACCCTACTGGATGCAGAAGAAACTATAAGGTTAGACTCAATAATGAGCATACCTCCAGAAGGACCTACCTCCTTCTTATTCTTTAGGGTGGCCAGTTAAGTAGGACAGTTCCGCTTCTAGTCGTTGTCCGTGTTGCAATGAAAATACTTTTCTTTATCAACGACCTTCTTCTTTAGCTCTATCTTTTTCTTCTTTCCTTCTTCCATCTTTTGCCTTTTCATAGACTTCTTCTTCTTTTCAAAAGACTTTCTCTTGGAAAAAGTCCATTCCATAGCAAGCATTGAGCCTTTAGAACCTTTCATAGAAAGCTCAGCAGTAACCAGCATGTTCATAAGCTCGGCCAAAAAATTTTGAAGTTTATGCATATAGTAGTTCATGATGAACTGCCCATATGCATCAATCAAAGATTGCAGAATTATATCATTCTACAGATCCAAGTCCAACTTCACTCCGAGCTTCTTAAGCTCTTTCAAATTCTTGATCATCATCAAACAATGATCTTGGATTGACTATCCATCATGCATTTTAGCCTTGAATAGTCATTTAGTGACTTGATACTTGGTTGCGCGGCTCTATTCACCAAACATCTCTTGTAGGTGAGCCAACATTTGGTGGGCAGTCTTGATATCTTCATGTTGGTGCCGAAGCTCATCAGACATCGAGCCCAACATATAATATCTAGCCTTGTTATCTTCATCCATCCACTTGTCAAGAGATGCTCTCTGTTCAGTGGGTGGACGAGCTGGTAAGGTGGGAGGGTCCTGGTCTAATACATAAGTTAACTTCTCGAAACCCAAAATGATTTTGACATTCTGGAGCTAATCTTTGTAATTAGGTTCGATCAGTCTATGGGTTTTCAGGATACGTGCTAGTGGGTTGGACGCAGACATTTTTCTGTAGAGAGTCAAAGTTTTTAGTTAGATATTGTAATTAAGACTTGACCAATTTATTTAGAAATTTTATTTTTAAACAAATTAGCTTTCACTATTTTCTCGAATCCCTACACTCCCTCTGTAGAGATGTGAAAATCTCCATGATTAATGATTTCTAGTGGATGGTTTGGTCCCACCAACTGACTCATCACCTCATCTAATAGTTATTGGTGATGGGTTAGCCAATGAGTTAACAACTCTTATTCAATGATTCTCTAATCATTGTGCACCCAAACTTGGTCTCTAATTCATGAATCTCACCATGTCTGGAATATTGATTCACTCCTTAGTTAAGTCAGACTCATCATTTGCATAGATTGAATTTCTAATTGAGTCTCTCACCATATCTAGAATATTGAGCCCAATCCGTCCTCCAGCCAATAGCATCCAATGCCTAATAGACATGGTTGCATCTTTTCGGTGCAATTGAACCATTGTAACCAATCAAGAACAATCAACCTCGGGAAGGGCCCGCACATCTACAATGGTGGAAGATCTTAGACTTAATTTTTTCTTAGGAAAATTTGATTTAGGTCTCATTAAACTAGACTTGACATAGTCATAACAATTATGACTAACCTAATGGCATGGGTTAGCTCAGATTATTGGCCACCTCAGATCAGGACTGAGCCAACAAATATGGTCAGATAAGTGAGATCAGTGGAAGGGATATGCCATTAACTCGATAAGAATGCATTCGAGTTGAGTAGCTCCCAAATAAAAATCAGTCGATCGTATCTACCAAACTTACCTTAGAAACCAAATTATTGAGCCAGAACCAATCGGGTTAGCGTACAATCCAGACTCTAACCACTAAGCCTAATTAGGTCTTAGCTTGATCGATCACTCATGTGATTCGATCTTGACCCAGACTTAATCCTATTAGGCTGGTCAATTTAAGTACTCTTGATCCCATCTAACCAACTCTTGATTCGGTTTGATCAACCGCTTAGACCTAATTGAGCTATCCAAGTCTAAACCCAATTTTATGAATATATCTTAGATTTGAAATTCTTAATTTTAGATCTAATATATATTTCATAATCTTAATTCTTAATTAAGTTTAGGGTTCACAAATATGTAAATAAAATCCTAGGATTTCAGGATCTAGGATTTTGTAGAAAATAAGTTCTTGATTTCTGATTAAGGACGAACGCGCAGCCTCCGTACACATCATAAGAACATCCCATTGAATGAAAGGAGAGAGCATTTAAATTTTAATTTATTCTTATGATCAAACGGTCAAGGGAAATACCTTAATCAGAAATATAAAAACTACAAAACTAGTTTGATCTATATCATATATCTCATATATAAAAATTGATCTAACTATAAACATATTTTGCATACATCTCATGTATCATATCATGCATATTTTTAGATCTAAATTATCTCATAATTATCTAAAAAATTAAATTTAAATTGATCACATCAAAATAAATTCTATTCTAGATAATTATGTAGAACTATTCTACAACTAGTCTAAACATGCATTCATCATATCTCATATGAACCAAAAATTAAATAATTTTATTTTTTATTTTTTAGATCTTATTATAATATTTATAACATCAAAAAATAGTAAATAAATTAATCTAAAATCATAACTTAATCAAATTAAATTATGATCATGCAAGACTATATATAGAACAATTCTATTCTACAACTAGTCATGCATCTTATAGAACTTAGATCTAAATTATTTAATTTTAATTTTTTTAATTTTAGATCTAATCACATCTCATGTGACATCTAAAATCATCTAATTATTAGATTAAAATTAAACTAAAATTTGATCTAAATAATTTATAGGAACCTGGCTCTGATACCAGTTGAAGGAAAAAACCTGTTTCTAGAGTTAGGTTCAGTCAGATCTGATTTGATCAAGAGAAATATTTTAAAAAATTTTTTTCTTAGATCTAAATCAAATTTGATACTTTTTAAATTTAATTTGATAGATCTAATAAAATAAAATAAAATTAAAATAAATTAAATCATATTTAATTTATACCTTGTTCTTGGGTAATCTAATTATCCTATGATAATCCTACTGATTGTCTGAGGTTCTGGATGCAGCCACGCAATCGCTTGATCTTTATCAGTATCCACTTGGATAAGATCTAGATATCTTCTCCTTCTTGATCTATCCTCCAAAGATTAGATCTAGATCTGATCTTGAAGGTCTTCAAAATAACTTTTGAAGATTCGATGTCGTCTCTTACAGTAGTGCTACCTTCTTTCTTTCTTGTCACCTTTCTCTTGCCTGGATCGCACCAAACTTGAGCCCAAAGCCTCTTGGGGAAGGAGAGGAGAGAGAGGATTTGAGGAAGACATGGAAGAGAGAGGGAGAGAACAATGTGGCATGGGCAAAGGGAGAAGTCTTTTCAAAGCTAGTCACAGACAGAGTTTATATAGACCCTACAGCGCCATGCGGTGTTACATAATCCCAACCAATCACGTCTCTTCATGCAATCAGATCTAAATTTGATTGGTGGAATGATATCACTTGATCCAATCAGATGAGAGCCCCTCTCGAACATCCTTAGGTAGCGCCAAGATTGGTCAAAGCAGAGTCCTTGGCGCCACCTAGTTTGATTCCAAGAAGCAACCTAGAGTTCCATCTGTATGGGACTCCAGGCATCCCTATCCTTGGATGCATGCCTCCCTAGGTGTGCACCCCCTTCTTTCCTCTTTCTAGCAAGGGGACAAGCCCCTATCTACTCTCCTATGGATGCATGACACATGGGCAGATGTCTAAGTATCAAAGATTAACGTTTGACCAAAGTCAAAAGACAAGAATTAGCAGGTGACGAAAAATGGCAGGTGTTGTCTCAAATTTATCTCATAAATTAAGACAACTCTTTTTTGATCTGGACAAGCTCCAGTCAGACCAAGTAAAGGTACCTGAGTAAGCACAAACATATTTGGCTCAGTCGAGATAACTTTTAATGATTGTAGAAGGAGAACATTAGGCTCAATCGTGTGCTAGCACGATTTCCTTGAATCTAATTCAAATCAATTGAATTAGGTTAGTTCAATTAATGATATCTAGATCCAAACTCTTGTTTGTGTGATCCAGTTAGGTTTATTTCTATATGATAATGGGATATGTCATGATCTCTATCATCGACATTATCGAAATACCATCCGATGGATCAGAACTTTTTTTATTCAGATAACTAGAATGATCGATCATCCAAATCATTCTAATTGCTCCCAAAATCCATCAGTGATACCTAGCAGTATATGGTGGCAACCCATCAAAACTAAAAATGAACCTCTTGGTGCAGTTACATGTGTGATTAAGTTCTTCTATCTTAAGCTCCAATCAGATTAGGGTCAAGGTGAACTCGTCAAACCCTAATTTCTATCATATGATTTAATCATTTAATTCATGTCTGATGTGAAAATCTTAATAGAAATTCTTTCTATTATTTTACTCTGCCATAGCCATAGGCTTATGGACTTGATTCTCATGATCATCATAGGGCTGCTCCTCATCTACCGAGGTAGATAGATTTTCTCTTGGTGTAATCCAATTCCTACAATGAACATGCTATAGCCATCATACACCTTAGAATTTTGAATGGCTAGGAGATTGAGTTATGGTGTAGTCAAACTATAACACCCTCAAGGTGAATTGCCGATGCACCTCAAGTCAAAGAACCAGACACACCACTGTAGCTTTGAGCCAGTCATCGATGAGAAGATAGACTTTCTTATGACTGCTTGAGGTGGTCATGCTCAGTGCCCTCGTTCTCTAACCAGTACCTATACTCTCGCTCCGATGTCTCTACACCATAGACTCAAGACTCATCTACTATAAAAAAGTGATTGTACACCAATCTTTCAGATCAATCACCATCCTTATGATGATCCTACGGTCGGAAGCATTTTATGAGTTAATGATGAAAATTCATGTCTTAAATTTTCAACTCTTAAAAATAAGAATTATCATTACTATTAACTCAAGAGATGTATCACAGACACTAAATATACATTATGATAGAAAATAATTTATTTTATTATTTATAGTCAAAATTATAATTATGCTGTTAGAAGTGTATAATAAGTGTCAGCCAATTCTGGCTTCTAGGACACACATATCTAATAGAGATCACCATGGTGACTTGCAAGCAACTCACTATACTTTAGTACTGAACTATCTATATTTTTAATATAGGTTTGAAAGGTTTTTAGGTATAGTCAAGTACTTGTAGAGTCGGTGTGTGAGTCAAGATGGGATTGACCACTCCTGATTAACTTCAGAAAATGAATGTCTCACTGTATTTCAATTTAGCAAAACCTAAGCCTGGATAATCCTCATAAGGAGTCATGGGATTTGTAAACTTTGAAACACAATATGGATGACTAGTATAAGTGTCAATAGCTAACTGAAAGTCATCTTGAGCATTATTGATCAAAGGGATGAATTATACGGTAACCATAGATTAGGATTCTAAGAATGTTGCTTTGTATACATTCGACCTATTCAGATGTCAGGTATCATTGCTAGATGATCATTTCGATTGGTACAAAAATTAGCTTCTATGCTACCAATTTAGGTTCGAATCTATGAGGTCACATACATAAAAGATTATAATTCGATCAGAAGGTTGATCGATGATTTAGAATTATTTTAAAGTCAAACAATCAACATGATTGATGTTTGACCTAATGCAAGTATTATAGGAGGATTGATTAGTAAATGGATTGATAATTAGCTCAATTTAATTAAGCAATCAGACTAAAATCAAGTCTAATTGAATTAGATTCAATTAAAATTAGTTTGGATTTAATTTAATTAAGTCTAATTGATTTATTGGATAAGCCAATTGCAAGGAAGAACAAGTCCCTGTTCGACTAGGACTTGAGTGTACCTAATTTTTTATTTGATTATAGATTAAACCTAATTTAAATATGATTAAATCTAATTTAATTAGATTTCTAATTAGATTAGAATTGCCTATTAATTAAGTTGACTCAAAACTATTTTGAATTGGGTTCAAATGGTCTTGACCTATTCAAAATAGGAGAGTCCTAGTTAGACTAAGACTCTTCCCTTTCTCGTGCCACCTAAAAGCCCACGCCCATAATTAATTCCAAAAAAATTATGTGAGTTTTTTGAATGCCTAAGAGTGTCCTCCAGATCCCTTAATTAGAAGAGTTTGGATTTAAATTTGACTTGGTTAAATTTGAATGTTTGTTTGAATGAATCAAACTTTGGAAGAGTTTTAATTTGTTAAAACTCTTCCCTTCTCTTTTGTTTTTCTTTCCCATGCCCACCCAGGTTTGTGCACCCCTTTTCCCTATTTTTTTAGTGTTGGATTTCATTTCTCCATGAAATAATTTGGGAGGCGTCCAAAAGTTGGACACCCCTAAAATGCCCCTAACTTCCTTCTTTGACTAGGTCTTTTTGACCTAGTCTTTTCAACCTTGAGGGTGCCAGTTTGTGGAGTTTTTGTGCATGAGAAACCTCTAAGATTCCATGAAAAAACCTAAAGATAAAGGAGGGAAGGTGTGGTGGTTCATGGCACAAAATACCTTGGAGAAGAAGCTTCAATTAAGAGATCAAAAGTTGGTCTCTTGTAGAGACAAAGGTAAGAAGAGAAGATTGTTTTCTCTTTATAGTTTTATTTCAAGTTTCTTTCTTCCTCTTTTTGTGTGGATTTTTCTATGAAAGAAATCTGAGAGAGAGAGGGAGAGGGTGTGGAAGATGGATGCTCCAAATTGTTGGGCATTAGGATCTTTTTGGACAAAATCTAATAATGTCCTGGTGAGAAGGAAGAGAAGAGAAGATTGTCTTCTCTTAGGATTCTTTTGAGAATCCCTTTTTTCCAAATTTTGTGGAATTTGTTTGTAAAAGAAATTAGAAAGTAATAGATCTAGAAGCGGTGAAATATTTTAGAGGAGAAGGTTTCCTCTTATCCTGGCATGGAGATGCATTCAGGACATCAAAGGTTGATGTGCTGAAAGAGAATATTTGTCTTCTCTTAGGATAATTTTTGGAGTTTTTATTTTTTAATTTTTTGGAAGATCCAAGAGTTGAATTTCTTTCTTAATTCTTCTTATATATTTTATCTTTTAGAGTGTCCAAGAGATCTAAAGAGTATTATCTTGATTAACCATCAGGTGGGATCCACAAGAAGCTAGCACTTCGAGCGGATCTTTGTTCGACAAACCTTTGATCTGTGTCGCAACTTCATGTAGACTATCTATAGAGGCCGAATGCATATGTGATTCCAAGCAACAAGGACAATAATGTGACTCAACTATGATCTTCTTGACCCATGCAAAGGTAAGAGATTTGATCTCTTCTCTCACTTAGATGTGATCTAAGGTTTGATCTAGAAATATTCTAGATCTAAGGTATTGATCTGATCAATACCAAAGCACTTTAATTTTTAGATTTATGCATGCATTATAACATGTTATACGTTCTAGATGTAAGGTTTAGTAATTAGATTATATATTTTAGTAGATTAAATAGTTTAATCTATATCTTTCGCTGTGATTTATTTTGAAAAAGTTTTGAAATACCAGCATGAAATCCTGCATATTTTCCAATAGTGGTATCAGAGCATCTAGGTTCTTTTATAATATGATCATGTTTGCATTAGAATAAATTTGAAAAATAGAACATTAAAGCTTGCACATAATGACATAAAGTTATCTTGTTATAAGGTTAACCCCTTATAATAAAATGTTATCCTAGTATGTGCTGATTTGTAAAATTGAATCATGAATAAGTTAGATTTGATCTAGGTAAATTTATGATTTATTTTTTTATTTTTAAATCTAAAATAAATAAATATTATATTTATTTTAGATTATTTAGATTAGATTTAAATAATATCGAGTTGCACATACTGATAATAAGATTATCCTACTGTAAGGTTTATCCCTTATAGTGGAGAGGTTGTCGTAGTATGTGCTGACCTGAATAACCTAAATCATAAATTTAATAGATAAGATTTAAAATAATTTATAATTTATTTTTAAATTTTAAATCTAATATTAATTAGTTTATGATCTGATTTTGTTCATTTAGATGAGATCTATATGATATGTTTCATGTTCTAGATCTAGAACCTGATGTTGCATATGTTGATATGTAGTTTTTATTTTTAAATCTAGTTTGAATATGTATGATATATTTAATTTATAGAAATTAAATTATGAACTTACTTTCTACAAAATTTTAGATTCAAAATCCTAGGATATGATCTAAATAATTAAATAAATCAGATCTAAAATCATGAACTGAATATAATTCAATGTAAATTATTTACATGACTTGAAAATATTTCAAATGTAAAATCAAAATGTTGTTCTGAGGTACCAAACCCCAACCCATAAGCTTTGAACTTAATTAAAAATTAAGTAATTATTTAGGATCTAGGTTTATGATTTATAGATTCTCAATCAATTTCATAAATCATGGGTTAGCTTTGATTAGGTCATTAGCTAGGTTAGACCTAGGGTTAGATTAAATATGGATGAAGTTAAGAAATTGATCAAACCTAATAATAATTAATTAGGATTAGGTTATTTCTTTTCTATAGATCAATTCAATAGTTGTAGTTGATCAAAATCCATATATCTAACAAATGGACACTGATCGTGGCTTAATGGTCAAGCCCAAATTTTTAGGCAGACCAGATCAAAAATAATAAACCAATTGACATCTAAGGTAAGTTTGGCATTTTAGACCAATGATTTTTAATTGGAAGCCTACTTACCTAGCCATTTCTGATGGTGTCTAAGGCAACCTTTGGCAGATCCTCCCATTGATCTTACTTACCTGGCCAATGTGGTTAATCAGCTTTTGATTAGGTTGCTCATTGATTTATGCTAACCCATGTCACATAGGAAATTATTGAAACTGATTTTATTCTGTGAGACTAATCTAGGTGCCCATGGACCGATATTGATCCTAGTCCTTATCAAAGACTTAAGAAGTCAGTGGAAGGACTTAAATTGGTGAAGTTAGTGAAAGCAAATTAATTCATGTCCTTTCTATCCTTAAATCATAAATAAATTTAAATTCTTTAAAATTATTAGATTCTTAAAATGATAAAGTTATGAGGATAATTGAGTCATAGCCTTTCATTAAGGTGTTTGATAATGGGTCCATTAACTCAATAATCATTAGAGGCCCATAGGCCTAGTGCTCGTTGATTAACGAAATTAGCATTCATCATATGAAAGCTTGGATGTATCTCTCTAATGGTATTTAGGTTGACCAATCATAGTTGAGCTTAATCATTCGTTAGTTAGATGCACCAAGTATGCTCATGTTGATGGTTGGACCTAACTGGATCCTTACAGTGGAGGCTAAAGCCTACTAATTAGGTTTCTTGGAAAAAATTAAATTACTAGAAGTTGTTTGGAGAAACAATTGGTTATGAACCTACCATTAGTTATACATGGGTTGACCAACTATAGTTGGACTTGTGTGCAGTCTATGTGGATTCTAGTATCCATTAAGAAATTAAAGTAATTCTCCAAATTGAAGGTAGAGGCTAGCAATTTGAATAAAATAGTGGAAGAACCTTTAGACTAAAGTCCAAATCTTTAGGCTTAAAATAATTCATATACATTAGGTCTATGTTCTTTTTCCTCATAGAATAAGGCTAAATCCTAATTGCTCTAATCACTGTTAGACAGTGAAGACTTATGAACCTAACTTTAATAATCAGTATCAGAAGTTGAATTTAGTTCAGCAGTATGAAAGGATTCGTGCTAGAACTTCTAAGTCTAGTTAAAACAAAAAGTCTAAGACTAACCAGATTTAGGCAGAGTGCTTCTACTATAAGAAGCAATGTCATAGAAAGAAGAAATGTTTTGCTTTCCTTGACTCTAATAGGTTGAGCAAGAGAAAGAAGCAAAGAGTTGCTCATCAAGGATGTTATATGATAACACCTTAAAATTTCTCTATTTTAGATTCTACTACCTGAGTATTGGATAAAGGTAGTCCTATACAAATTGTTGCAAGGACTATAGGTAAGTAGAATGTTTGAATATGGTGAGAAATATCTGAATATTGGGGATGAAAGTTTTGTTCTAATCCTAACTTTAGGAATTGTTAAACTTATTTTCAAATATTATCATTTAGAGTGACTATCACTATTGTCCATTATTTATGATGAATGTGATCTTTGTTGGCCTTTTGGCTAAAGATGATCATCAATTATCTGTAAAGAAATATTATTGTGATATCATTATGAAAGATATTATAATAATGCGTGGACAACATTGAAATGGCATACACTTTAATCACAGCCTATTAGTGTAATATACATATCTGATAAACACTCAAGTTAGATAATGTCACACATATCTACCTTTGGTATTTGGCCTCAGTCATGTTAACAGGAATAGGATAAACTGGTTAGTGATTATGAATCATAGATAACTTATGAGTCTTGTTTTCTTGCGAAGATGACAAAGTCATCTTTTACTGGAAAAGGTGAAAGAGCTGGTGAAGTTCTAAGTCTCATACATAATGATATATGTAGACCTATGAACTCAAGTGCCAAAGAAGGATATCTATATTTCATTATATTTATAGACGACCTATCTAGGTATGGGTGTGTCTAGTCTAAATATTTGAAATATTCAAATGATTCAATAATGAAATAGAAAAATTAACTAGAAAATATATTAGAACCCTTCGATTAGATCGAGGAGGTGAATATTTATCTAGTGAATTTTTGACATATCTAAGAGAGAATGGGATTCTCTCTCAGTGGATTTTTTTTGGAACATGGTGTATCAAGAAGAAGAAATCAAACTTTGTTAGACATGATTTGATCCACGATAGGTTTACTAGTCTGCCAGTTTCAGGGTTAAGCTATTGAGACTATTTATTTTACATTGAAAACTATTCTGAGTAAATCTATTTCAAAGACTCTATATGAGATATGGATCAGGTGTAGATCTAAACTCTCTCACCTTTGGGCTCAAGGTTATCAGGCCTACATCAAAAGTTTGCACATAGATTAACTTGGATCCTGATCCAATACCTATTTAAGAGTTATTAATTCTATCATGCTCAAGAATAAAAGTTGTTCTCAGTTGTAGGGCATTCTTTTTGGAAAGGAGTTCCTTAGAGAAGGAACTGATGCGAAAAAGGAGAACTTGGGAAAGTTTGACCAGTAGAAAGAACTGACACAATCTAATATACCTACAGAATTAGATTTGATTAGATCAAACCCGAAGCCTATTAAAGAGACACCATAAAGGAGATCAGGTAGTCTACCATATTAGTCGGATAGATACTTTGTATCTAGGTTCAGGATGATGTTCCTGTTGAGCTTGATGAGAATAATGATGATCTGATTACCTATATGAAAATAATGCAGAGGTCTGACTCTAAGAAATGGCTTGGAGCCATAAAATCCAAATTGGGGTCCATGAAAATCAATAGTGTGTGGACACTAGTTGATTCACCTGAAGGGATAAAATCTATTGGGTGTGAATGGATTTTTAAAAGGATGAGAGTAGTGTAGATGGAAAAGTAGAGACATATAAAGCCCATTTGGCTATTATCTAGGAGCTGGAACATACATTTTGAATGTATATCTCTGTTATGAATAAAGAGGAATCCTGTATTTGTAAGTGGATAAATGGTTCTATAGTGTTATTTCATGTACTGTCTATGGATGCCATTCTGTTAATCAAGATTGACATTCCAGCATTATAAAAGATAAAGATTTAGCTATCATCTTATTTCACTATGTACGAGACCAGACATGGTATACTCGCTAGAGGTAGTGAGCAGATACCAGTCTATTTTGGGTGAGAACCACTGGAAGATTATAGGGACAATCCTTAAGTATTTAAAAAATACCAAGATCTAGTGATTCATATATGGAGATACTGATTTAAAACTTGTGGATGTTTTAATTCTAGTTTTTAGTCAGATAAAGATGATAGTAGGAGAGTGTCGAGTCATGAATTTATCCTAAAGTGAGAAGCAATCAGTTAGATATATGTGCCCTAAAAGCCAAAATTGGCTGACACTTGTAATACACTTCTATGGGTAAAATTATAATTTTGACTAAAATCAATAAAAAGGATTATTTTCTATCACATATGTGCATTTAGTATCTATGATACATCCTTTGAGTTAATGATAATGATAATTCATATTTTCAAGAGTTGAAAATTTAAGACATGAATAATCATTATTAACTCATAAAATGCTCCCGACCATAGGATCATCACGAGGATGGTGATTGATCCGGAAGGTTGGTGTATAATCACTTCTCTTTAGTAGATGAGTCTTAAGTCTATGATGTGGAGACATCGTAGCAAGAGTACAGATACTCATGAGAGAACGAGGGCACTGAGCGTGACCACCTCGAGTAGTCATTAGAAAGTCTACCTTCTCATCAATAACTGACTCGATGCTGCAGTAGGTGTGTCTGGTGCTTTGACCTAAGGTGCATCGGCAGTTCACCTTGAGGGTGTTATAGTTTGACTACACCATAACTCGATCTCCTAGCCATATGAAATCCTGAGGTGTATGTTGGCTATAGCATGTTCATTGTAGGAACTGGATTGCATCAAGATGGAATCTATCTACCTCGGTGGTAGAGGAGCAGCCCTATGATGATCATGAGAATCAAGTCCAGAAGCCCATGGCCATGGCAGAGTGAAATAATAGAAAGAGTTTCTATTTAGGTTTTCACATTGGACTTGAATCGAATGATTACATCATATGACAGAAACTAGGGTTTGACGAGTTCACCTTAACCCTAATCTGATCGGGGCTCAAGATAGAAGAACTTAATCACACAGGTAGCTGCACCAAGAGGTTCACATTCAGCTCTGATGGATTGCCACCATATACTGCTAGGTGTCATTGGTTGATTTTGGGAGCAATTAGAATGATTTAGATGATCGATCATTCTAGCTGTTCGAATCAGAAGAGTTCTGATCCATAGAAAGAAATTTCGATTATATCGATAATAGAGATAATGACATATCCCATTATCATACAGAACTGAACCTAACTGGGTCACACAAACAAGGGTTTGAATCTGGTGATCATCAATTGAATTGATCCAGTTCAATTGATCTGAATGAGATTCAATTAGGTTCAAAAAAATCGTGCTAGCACTCGATTGAACCTAACATTCTTCTTTTACTATCATAAATACTTATCCTAATTGAGCCAAAGGAGTTTGTGCTCGATTAGAGGCCTTCACTTGGTCTGATTGGAGCTTGTCCAGGTCAGAAAAGGATTGTCTTATTTTGTAAAAATAATACTTGCCATTTCTCATCCTTTGACTTTGGTGAAAAGTTGATCTTTGACTGGTCAAATGTTGACCATTGACACTTTGACTTCTACCCATGTATCATGCACCTATTGGAGAGCTGGTGGGGGCCTGTCCCTCTGCCAGAACCTAGCAAGGAGAAGGGTGCATGCCACCCTTGGTGTGTGCCCAAGTAGGAGGCGCCCAAGAGTGCCTGTTGGATAGGGACTCCATCTCCTTTTTGGATTTTGATTAGACTTCTCTTAAGAGCCAAGTTTGACTAGTCTTATGCGCCATCTAAGGATGAATCTAGGTGACTCTATTCCAACCAATCAGATTTAGATCTGATTTCACAAAGAGCTGTGATTGGTTGGAAAGAAGAGGAGTTGGATCACGCATAGTCTATAAATAAGACCCTATGCCCAACTCAAAAAGCATTGAAAATTCCCACGCCCCAAGGCTACCTCTCCTCTCCTCCTCCATGCCAAGTCCATTTTCTCCCTCTCCTCTCCACACCCAAAGGAGTTTGGGATCTTAGTTGGTGCAATCCAGATGAGAGAAAGGCGATAGAAAGCTAGAAGGCTGCGCTGCTGCAAAGGACAACTGCTGATCTTCGAAAGGTGTTTTGAAGATCCTCCAAATCAGATTCAGATCTAATTTTTGGAGATGTGATAGAGAAGAAGAGGATCTCTAGATCTAACCCAAGTGGATACCGATAGAGGCCAGGCACTTGCGTGGCTAGATCCAGAACCTTCCGCTGCTTATAGGATCATCAATGGGTAATAGGATTACCCTACATCAAGGTAAATTAAATTTGATTTAATTTATCTAGATTTTATTTTTATTATTAAAATAATAAATATTAGATCTAAAACATTCTAAATCTAATTTGGATCAAAGAGAAAAATTTTTGAAATATATCTCTTGATCCGATCAGATCTGAACGAACCTGGTCTGAAAAATCAGGATTTTTCCTTCAACTGGTATCAGAGCCAAGGTTCTAAAAGTATTTAGATCTGATTTTAAATTTATTTTAATTAAAAAATAAGTAATTTTAGATGTCACATGAGATGTGATCAGATCTAAAATCAGAAAAAATTAAAATTAAATGATTTGGATCTAAGATTAGAAAATATGCATGACTAGTTCTAAAATAGAATAGTTCTATAGAATAGTCTTGCATGTTTTCAATTTAATTTGATTAAATCATATTTTAGATCTATTTATTTACTATTTTTTGATATTATAATTATTATAATAACATCTAAAAAATAGTAAATAAAAATTATTTTTTAATTTTAAACATCATATGAGATATGATTGATGCATGTCTAGACTAGTTGTAGAATAGTTCTACATAATTATCTAGATTAGAGTTTATTTTGATAAGATCAATTTAAATCTAATTTTTTAGATTATTATGAGATAATTTAGATCTAAAAATATGCATGATTCGATACATGAGATGTATGCAAAATATGCCATGATTAGATCTAATTTGTATATGAGATATATGATATAGATCTAAAACTATTTTGTAGTATTACATGTTCCTGATTAAGGCATTCCTCTTGGCCGTCCGGTCATAAGAATGAAGAAGGGTTTAAAGGCCCTCTCCTTCCCATCCGATGGGGTGTTCTTATGATGTGTAGGGGTGCTGCACATTCGTCCTTAATCAGAAATCCAAAACTTACTTTCTGCAAAATCCTAGATCCTGAAATCCCTAGGATTTATTGTGCATATTTTGTTTATGAACCCTACTTAATTAAAAATTAAGATTATGAAATATTAATTAGGTCTAAAATTGAGAATTTTAGATCTAAGACATATTCATAATACTGGGTTCGGGCTTGGGTAGCTCAATTAGGTCTAAGCGGTTGATCAAACCGAATCAAGAGTTGGTTAGATGGGATCAACAATGCTTAAATTGACCAGCCTAATAGGATTAAGTCTGGGTCAAGATCGAGTCACGATCAAGCAAGACCTAATTAGGCTCAGAGGTTAGAGTCTGGATTGTAGGCTAACCCAATTGGTTCTGACTCAATAATTTGGTGTCTAAGGTAAGTTTGGCACATACGATCCGACTGGTTTTTTAATTGGAAGCTACTCGACCTGAATGCATTCTTGTACGAGTTAATGGCATATTCCTTCCACCGATCTCACTTACCTGGCCATATCTGTTGACACAGTTCTGATCTGAGGTGGTCAATAATCCGAGCTAACCCATGCCACTAGGTTAGTCATAATTGTTATGACTATGACAAGTCTAGTTTAATGAGACCTGAATCAATTCTCCCTAAGAAAAGATTAAGTCTGAGGTCTTCCACCATTGTAGATGTGCGGGCCCTTCCCGGGGTTGATTGTTCTCGATTGGATACAGTGGCTCAGTTGCACCGAAAAGATGCAACCATGTCTATTAGGCATTGGATGCTATGGGCTGGAGGATGAGTTGGGCTCAATATTTTGGATACGGTGAGAGACTCAATTAGGAATTCCAGTCTGTGCAAATGGTGGGTCTGACTTAACTAAGGAGTGGATCAATATTTCGGATACGGTGAGATTCATGAATTAGAGACCAAGTTTGGGTGCACCATGATTAGAGAATCATTGAACAAGAGTTGTTCACTCATTGGCTAACCCATCACCAATAACTGTTAGGTGAGGTGATGAGTCAGTTGGTGAGACCGCACCACCCACTAGAAATCATTAATCATGGAGATTTTTGCATCTCTACAGAGGGAGTGTAGGGATCCGAGAAAATAGTGGGAGCTAATTTATTTAAAAATAAAATCCCTAAATAAATTGGTCAAGTCATAATTACAGTATCTAACTAGAATCTTTGACTCTCTATAGAAAAATGTCTGCGTCCAACCCATTAGCACGTATCCTGGACACACATAGACTGACCGAACCCAATTATAAAGATTGGCTCAGGAACTACAAAATCATTTTGGGTTTCGAGAAGTTAACCCATGTATTGGACCAGGACCCTCCCACCTTACCAGCCCGTCCATCCACTGAACAGAGAGCATCTCTGAAAAAATGGATAGACGAAGATAATAAGGCCAGATATTACATGTTGGGCTCGATGTCTGATGAGCTCCAGCGCCAACATGAAGATATCGGGACTGCTCGCCAAATGTTGGCTCACCTGCAGGAGATGTTTGGTGAACAGAGTCGCGCAGCCAAGTATCAAGTCACGAAATGACTTTTTAAGGCTAAGATGCGTGATGGGCAGTCAGTCCAAGATCACTGTCTGATGATGATCAAGGACATGGAAGAGCTTGAGAAGCTCGGTGTGAAGTTAGACTTGGATCTGCAGAATGATATTATTCTGCAATCCTTGACTGATGCATATGGGCAATTCATCATGAATTACCACATGCATAAACTTCAAAATTTCCTTGGCCGAATTAATGAATATGCTGGTCACCGCTGAGCTTTCTATGAAAGGTTCTAAAGGCTCAGTTCTTGCTATGGAATGGACTTCTTCCAAAAGAAAGTCTTATGGAAAGAAAAAGAAGTCTGTGAAAAAAGCAGAAGGTGGAAGGAGGAAAGAAGAAGAAGGCAGAGCCGAAGATGAAAAGCCGATGTCAAAGGAAAAGTATTTTCCATTGCAACAGCGACGGCCATTGGAAGCGAAACTGCCCTACTTACCTGGCCACCCTGAAGAACAAGAAGGAAGGTCCTTCTGGAGGTATGCTCGTTATTGAGTCTAACCTTACGGTTTCTTTCTGCATCCAGTTGGGTGCTTGACTCTGGTTCTAGTGCTCATCTGTGCACTTCCATGCAGGGTCTTGAGGATAGCAGGAGGCTGAGGGATGGAGACATGATCCTACGCATCGGTAATGGAGCAAGAGTTGCTGCAGTAGCCGTGAAAACATACCCTCTTCGATTACCATCTGGTTTAGACTTAGTTTTGAAAGACTGTTATTATGTGCCTGCAGCTAGCAAGAATTTGATTTCTGTTTCATGCTTAGCATAAGAAGGCTATGTGATTACCTTCTTTAAGGACCATTGTAACATTCTTTATGAAAGAAATAAAATTGCAAATGGTTTTCCTTATTAATGGTCTTTATCAGCTACATATTGATGTACCTGTTCTAACTATCGAGCAAAACGTGAATGCCAAACGACCTAGGGATAGTCCAAATGATAGATATCTATGGCACCTGAGATTAGGTCATATAGCAGAAGATAGGATCAACAAATTGGAGAAAAAAATGGGCTATTGAGTCCATTGACTTCCAAGTCATATCCAACTTGCGAATCCTGCCTT
The DNA here is from genome assembly GCA_006176705.1 of Cocos nucifera. NCBI lineage: Eukaryota > Viridiplantae > Streptophyta > Magnoliopsida > Arecales > Arecaceae > Cocos > Cocos nucifera. Next base: position 3,642 of record QRFJ01005059.1, on the reverse strand, counting down.
CAAGGCAAAATGACCAAACTCCCTTTTGTTGGACATGGGGAGAGGGCCACAGATCTCCTTGCCCTAGTACATACTGATGTGTGCGGCCCATTTGATGTGCCGGCTAGAGGCAATTTTTGTCTACTTCATTACCTTTACCGATGATCTGTCTAGGTATGGGTATGTGTATCTTATGAGACACAAGTCTGAAGCTTTTGAAAAGTTCAAAGAATTCAGACATGAAGTAGAAAAACAAACTGGAAAAATCCATTAAGGTTCTTCGATCAGATCGAGGAGGTGAATACCTTAGCCAAAATTCCTAGACTATCTCAAGGAAAAATGGCATAGTCTCTCAATGGACTCCACCAGGAACACCTCAACTCAATGGGATTTCAGAATGGAGAAATCGGACTCTATTGGATATGGTCCGATCCATGATGAGCTTCACAGACCTTCCTGATTTTCTTTGGGGACATTCATTGTTAACTTCAATTTATCTACTGAATAGGGTTTCCTCTAAAACCGTTCCTACCACACCGTATGAGATATGGCATGGTAAGAAACCAAGTCTGAGTCATCTCAGAATTTGGGGTTGTCCGGCTCATGTCAAAAGACAACAAGCGGACAAGTTAGAGTTTAGGTCCTTTAGAGCTCGATTCATAGGATATCCTAAAGAGTCATTAGGATACTATTTCTACATTCCAGAAGACCACAATGTGATTGTGAGTCGACATGCCATCTTTCTTGAAAAATAGTTTATTCAAGATAGCGGCATTGGAAAGCAGATTAAGCTTGATGAGAAAGTCTCACAAGTACAACGAGCTAAGGACCAATTGGAACCAAATCAGGTTGAGCCAATAAGAACACTACCTCCTCCACCTCGTAGATCGGAAAGAGTTTTCCATCCCCCTGAAAGATACTTAGGTATTATTTCAGAGGAAGTAGAGAAAATGTTCCTCGTAGGTAATGGTGCTCATGGTGATGATCCCAAAACCTACAACGAGGCGATATCAGATATCGACTCCGAGAAATGGCTAGAGGCAATGCAGTCAGAAATTGACTCGATGCACTCAAACCAAGTCTGGACCTTGGTAGATCCACCAGAAGGTATAGTACCTATTGGGTGTAAATGGATCTTCAAGAGAAAGATTGGTGCAGATGGGAATGTGGAGACATTCAAGGCTAGACTAGTGGCAAAAGGTTATAGTCAATGCGAAGGCATTGACTATCAGGATACCTTTTTCCCAGTGGCTATGCTAAAATCCATCCGCACATTGCTTGCCATTGCAGCCTATTTCGATTATGAAATATGGCAAATGGACGTGAAAATGGCATTCTTAAATGGATATCTTGAGGAAGATATCTATATGGAACAGCCGCTAGGTTTCACATCCAGTGATACTGATCACAAGGTTTGCAAGCTGCAAAGGTCCATATATGGACTTAAGCAAGCATCTCGGAGCTGGAACACTCATTTCAATGATGTGATCAAAATGTTTGGTTTCATCAAAAATGAAGAGGAACCATGTGTCTTCAAAAAGGTCAGTGGGAGCGCTGTTGTCTTCCTCGTATTGTACGTGGATGACATCCTCCTTATTGGGAATGATATTCCCATGATGACAACAGTCAAATTATGGTTGTCCAAGGAATTCTCCATGAAAGACCTAGGTGAAGCATCCTTTATTCTAGGAATTAAGGTCTATAGGGATAGACCGAATAGGATGCTAGGACTTTCACAGAAGATGTACATAGAGGAAAGTACTAAAGAGGTTTAGTATGGAAAACTCTAAGAGGGGATTAATACCCTTCAGACATGGTATTCATCTTTCCAAGAAGATGTGCCCTAGCACACCTGAGGAAATAGAACGCATGAGCAAGATCCCTTATGCTTCTGCAATAGGGAGCCTCATGTATGCCATGCTATGTACACGACCTGATATAGCCCATGCTGTGAGTGTCACAAGCAGATATCAGTCAAATCCAGGTGAAGAACACTGGACTTCTGTGAAATGTATCCTTAAGTACTTGAGAAGAACTAAGGATATGATGTTGGTCTTTGGTAATGGAGAACTCCAAGTCCAGGGATACACAGACTCGGATTTCATGTCCGATATAGATGATGATCGAAAGTCGACATCTGGGAGAGTCTGTTTGTGTGCAATGGTGGTGCTGTCAGCTGGAAGAGTTCCAAGCAAACCATGATAGCAGATTCCACCATGGAAGCAGAATATATCGCTGCATCAGAGGCTGCGAAGGAAGCATTCTGGTACAAGAAGTTTGCTGCAGAAATTGGAGTAATGCCATCAGATGCCATTCCTCTATACTGCGACAACAATGGCGCCATAGCCCTTGCTAAGATTTAGATATATGTGCCCTTAGAAGCCAGAATTGAGCTTGACACTTGTAATACACTTCTAGGGGCAAAATTATAATTTTGACTAATAATCAATAAAATGGGTTATTTTCTATCACATATGTGTATTTAGTGTCTGTGATACATCCTTTGAGTTAATGGTAATGATAATTCATATTTTCAAGAGTTGAAAATTTAAGACATGAATAATCATTATTAACTCATAAAATGCTCCCGACCATAGGATCATCACGAGGATGGTGATTGATCCGAAAGGTTGGTGTACAATCGCTTCTCTTTAGTAGATGAGTCTTGAGTCTATGGTGTGGAGACATCGGAGCGAGAGTATAGGTACTCGTTAGAGAACGAGGGCACTGAGCGTGACCACCTCGAGTAGTCATTAGGGAGTCTACCTTCTCGTCAATGACTGACTCGATGCTGCAGTAGGTGTGTCTGGTTCTTTGACCTGAGGTGCATCGGCAGTTCACCTTGAGGGTGTTATAGTTTGACTACACCATTACTCGGTCTCCTAGCCATTCGGAACCCTGAGGTGTATGTTGGCTATAGCATGTTCATTGTAGGAACTGGATTGCATCAAGATGGAATCTATCTACCTCGGTGGTAGAGGAGCAGCCCTATGATGATCATGAGAATCAAGTCCAGAAGTCCATGGCCATGGCAGAGTGAAATAATAGAAAGAGTTTCTATTTAGATTTTCACATCGGACTTGAATCGAATGATTACATCATATGACAGAGACTAGGGTTTGACGAGTTCACCTTAACCCTAATCTGATCGGGGCTCAAGATAGAAGAACTTAATCACACAGGTAGCTGCACCAAGAGGTTCGCATTCAGCTCTGATGGGTTGCCACCATATACTGCTAGGTGTCACTGGTGGATTTTGGGAGCAATTAGAATGATTTAGATGATCGATCATTCTAGCTGTTCGAATCAGAAGAGTTCTGATCCATCGAAAGGAGTTTCGATGATGTCGATGATAGAGATCATGACATATCCCATTACCATACAGAACTGAACCTAACTGGGTCACACAAATAAGGGTTTGAATCTGGTGATCATCAATTGAACTGATCCAGTTCAATTGATCTGAATGAGATTCAATTAGGTTCAAGGAAAATCGTGCTAGCACTCGATTGAACCTAACGTTCTTCTTTTACTATCATAAATAGTTGTCCTGACTGAGCCAAAGGAGTTTGTGCTCAATCAGAGGCCTTCACTTTGGTCTGACTGGAGCTTGTCCAAGTCAGAAAAGGTTGTCTTATTTTGTAAGACATTACCTGCCATTTT